>JAQQAE010012381.1:0-13195 GCA_029823295.1 Pseudamia nigra | reverse complement strand
GGCCGATGGCTTCAATGATGGTACAGTATCACCAGTGATTTCCTTCTCTTTGATCCAAAACAGCAGTAGCCTCTCCAGAACACAAGCTAACGGCTGCTAGCCGCTAGCCTCGGTTAGCTTGGCTAACGGCTGTTAGCTTCGCCGAGACCCGAACATGATCACTTGTTATCCGGTTAAAACCTTGTTGTCAGCTCTTTGTCCGAGGTACCACTGTATAAGTGTTCTTAATTACATAATGTATGTGACATTGCTGTTCTAAAAGAATAATATACAATTTTTAACAATTGAAGGTTAGTACAGGGCTGTTTTTGCCATGTCCACAATGGCCTGCTTGGAATGCATATTCCTGATACCATAAACTATACTTATCCAAAACGAAAATATTATTTTTAGTAAAAAAGTTATATGTCTGTGTCCGTTTATACTTTTTCTGTCTATAAAATATGCCGTAACTTTAAATGACATGACAAACAGGAAGGGACATGATGTGAGACCCTGGAGGAGTTAAATCAAAAACAGGGGGGTTACACTGTTTGTTCAATGAACTAAAACGATAAATAGAGTCCGTCAAGCTTAACCTCACAGATCAGAAAAACTTAATTAATGTAAAAAAATGACATTTCAAATTGAAATCATATGCCAAGTCAGCTAGCCGTCCACACTGTGATGTGGCAGCCATTTTAGGTCCACATTTCCCACCCCGTCATGTTTGGTATTGTGATGGGTTGGTGGTGCCTGAGGTGGGAAAATGTGTGTCCTTGCAGGTTGAACATGTCTTTCATATTGTGGACTTCTTAAAAGTTTGCACTTTGTGAAAATGTTGAAAGTTGCAAAGTAGAAATGAGCACAGAATGTGTGCGATTCTGTCCCCGAACGCCTCCAGTTTCACATTCAGACAACAGTCGCTCCACTCGGACACTCTCCCTGACTTCAAACTCATCGAGGGGATGCAGTCAGACTCAGAACGCAGGTACAGTTACATTTTAAACACCAGCCTCAACTGTCACATCACAGACGCACTTGTGATCTTTCCTCCAGACCATTAATGTCACAGAAATCGTGACACTTTGAGCTCTCCAGTGAAGTCAGTGGGATGTGGGTGAACCTGGGAAAGTGGAACTTCCTAAAAACCAGTCCCACCTTTTTTCAGATCTGACCATGCTTTAGTCTGACACAAAGTAATAAGATAGAAATACAAATGTCCAACGGTCTCCAAACAGAACCAACACTGAACAACCGATTTCATTCGACTGCTGCCCCTTATTTGCAGAAATAAGCCAGTGACAATCCACGCTGGTTTGTTCTGCCACTAATTGTGAATACATCAACATTATTTTCAAAAGCCTTTATTATCAGAAGGGGATTACATGGATAAATTATGTCAAACTTCCTTGTGAACCAGGATTTATTGTTTTTCATCCTTGAAAAAATCCCTCCTCAGGAACAGGTGGATTCCATCAGATTTTAAGAAGCGATTATGACACATTTTCACAGGAAAATTTACTGCATGTGGTAAATCAATCCAAAAAGAAACTTGAAATCAGGCAGATATTATGTAATGTATTATGTCATTACAATGGATTACATGTTTCCATATTTTTTCAAACTATAATTCAAGCTAATATTTCCAAAGTCACAAAAATGAGAATGAGGCTTATGAATGAGTAAACCGGGCTGCATGGCAATATACGCCTTTACTAAAAATGTTCTTTTATGGATGAGACAGCAACAATCAACATATTTGGGAATTGTTTTTGAAATGTTGCAGTTTCCATAAACATTTTCTAATGCAATAAAAATTCTCGGGACACACAAAAACTCGGCTATTGTTTACAAATGTAAAACAATTGAATTAACTGGATTGATCTTTGATTAAATAATGTTCCATATCATTCGTATCCTATTATAAAAATGATCAAGGAGTCCTAAATGAAACACCCACACAAGAAAACATCAAACATTAATGTAAATATAAAAAAAAAACACTGTACGAAGCTGAGTGTCACCTGTTGTTGAATTGGATGAAAAATGGAAAAACAAGACTTATACATACTTGAGTTGTGTGGATAATCTATCATTCTGAATTTTGATGACATTGCATTGAAAACGTGTGTTGCTTTTGCCTTTTTTATTCTTCAAAAAGTTTGCATGCTACACATTCTCAGAATCCTAAATGAAATATACTGTAATTGTTCTGTTGTATCAGTGGTTTCCTTAAAAAGTCGAGTATCTGTTCAGTTCAGACTTTCCACGCTGTGAGCAGTCGTCCACGCTGCTTTTCGGTGAATATTGAAGGATTTTGCAGGTGCCGTCTGGATGTGTGCGCTGATCAAATTGTGACAGAACTTAATCAAAACTTGCGTATTTTTGGCTGTTTTCCTCCTGAATTTTAAACGCCGACATAAGCCACATTTCAAGCACCTTTTCCCCACTGATAAATACTAAAGAATTAATGCAGTGGATGCATGTTATATTTAGCTTCCAAAGCTGCTTTAGTCACTATGAAACACAGCAGACACGCTCACCCTGAAAGAGGCTTATTCAAATGATGTAAAAAGCTAAGTTGACAACACCGAGCGGGAATTCAGGAGCGCTGCAGTGCTGGGATGATATGACAAAATAAATATTCAAAAGAGAAATTGATACTTCAGAAATGTAAGGTAAGTGCTGGGGAATCAGCCAACACTGGCGTGCAGAGAGAGTCTCATGTTGGGCAATCACATTTGGCTTTCATTGACAAAAAAAAATCGTGACACACTGGAGGGAATCATGTTGATGGATGGGTAACAAACAGGAAACAGGCAAGTGTTTGTATGTGTTGAACAAATATGAGGGATTTTGCAACGCGCACTGCCGATTGTGTGGATCTCAGCCCCTGTGAAATGAGATCTAAGCCAGTGAGGGGCAGCGTGCGAGTTGCTGCCACCGTTAGTCGAGTTCTTTGGGCCTAGTATCGTTAATCCATGTCTATGAACAAGTGTGACAATAAGCTCTCTGTCTGAACAGCAATCCTCTTAGGCGAAGCTTTGTGGGTAAACTCGCCTCATGCAAATTCTAAACCCCATTAGCTCTAAGGGACTAGTCAGCTGCATTGAGATTAATGGCCAAGTGACTACTTGATTTAATAGGGTTATTTCACATCTTCCGGGAGAAAAATAAACAACAAAGTTAATGCAAGACATTTGTCACTGACTCCCCCAATTTCTCTTCTTTAAGTGGGCGAAGTTTCTCAGCTTGGCATCGCGAAGAAAGGCCATGAAGCTTTGCAGATGTTAAATACTGTTTAGTCGGGAGCGAAGGAATAATTATTCTCTTGAGTTTTAATTGTTTAGATTTGAGGAAAAACCCAGGGTGCAAAGTTTTGGTGCATTGTAGTAAATTACAGCAAGAGGGTATCTGAAAGTGCATTCGAGATAAATGCAGCCAGGAGAGAAAGTGCTATGCAATTTTTCATTACAGGGTAAAAAATGAAAATCCTTATTTATCTTTTTCCATGCCGTCAGCTTACTCCAAACTTTGCTGCAGGGGATTACCGGCTGGCTGGGTACGGCTCTGTCACCGCAAAGTGGGAGACAACACACTGTGACAACGGTGATCTGCGAGCGCTGCCGACTCCTCCAACTCACAGCTGTGGAAAAATGATTAGCCCAAAGTTTAGCAGCAGCGTTTAAATACTTCTTCATGACCTTTAATCCCCAATCAAATCAAAGTACCACCCGTCCCTCCTCCGCAGCACACAAGCAAACACTCCACTGCCTGTGTGGATGCTAAGCTCCCAGCATGCACGCTGAACAGCCTTCCAGAAGATGTGAGATTTCCTAAAGCTGAATGATTACCCTAACAGGTGAAAATGAGTGCCATCATCCAGCGGAAGCTTTAATGCTGGATCACATAAGAAAACAGCCTTGAGAACGGGGCAGTTCACGTGGAACCGATCAGCGATGATCATACGTTTCATACGGCGACTGACTTGAAACACATTTAAAGTCATATATGAACGAGAAGGACACTGGGGGAGATCAGAACTCCACCAAGGACAATAGTGCACCCTTCTTCTCATGCCATTATATTCATTATTATACGTGCCAAAAATGATGATGCTTTCCTTCCTTTTCTCAGTTTGTTTTATGAAATATGCATGTTTCCTTCAAGAAAAGCATCAGTTTCAAACAATGTGAACCACTGACCATCTACTTTACACAACCAGCCAGGAGTCTGGACACACTCGCTTCAGTGTGTTTTCTTTAGTTTTATTTACTTAAACATTGTACATAAAAGCTGCAGTTGGTAACGTTAGTCATATTTGTTGAAACTGTCACTATTTTCCTGGTAGTAGGACATTAATACAGTCATTTGGCATCACCTATAGAATGTACTAGGATTTTAAAAAATCCACTGTGCCTCCACCAAAGAGCAATAAGGGCAGTATTAGCTGGCTGTCAATCATCCTCATGCACACGTTTGAGATAGTTACGCAGTTTGTATCGGGTACACGCAGCAGTTGTGGCATGTGTGGTTGAGAGACAAAGGGCCCACACAGCTCGGTTGGCTAGTCCGGCAGCCCGACCCTCCGTGACCTGTGGTCTTATGTGGGCTGTGACCAGCAGAACACAGCATCACATACTGCAATGCTTTTGTGTCGTCCAGTCAGGTTCATCCATAAGGTTTGAAAAGATATGCAGAATATGAACATGCAAATATACAGAGCATCACGTTCAACAAGTCTCAAAAACAAGGGGAATAAACCTACGTCTGTCTACAAGGAGGAAAAACAGTAAAGGTACTCAGACTCCCACTTGTAAAAAAAACTTTAAATGTCACAAAAAATATGTATATTTGGGAGAGGTGGGCAAGTCTGCATTGTCAAAAGGTAAATGTGAATAAAGGACACTGCTCTGTTCACTGAATTCATGCACAAAACAAAATATATCAGAAGAATGAAATGCCTTTTGTGTATGAAAAGGTGCTAGAAGGATCATCAGACACAGACTTGAAAGATCTTGACGCATCTGGATCATCTAGACCAGTGGTTTGGTTCGATTTCATCTTTAGGCGTCAAAATATTGAAGCTCGTCAGTCGGCAGCTTAGGTAGGTGTGTAGTAGGCTCCGGTGCCATGTTATTATATGTAACACTACTATATCAAACACATAACACTATATCAAACTCAAACATTATATGTATCACTACAATATCAAACAGATATAGCAGTGTTACAACGGTATGCGTTTGAATTGTCTTTCACAGGTCTAAGAATCTGGTTCAAATCTGCAATATATTCAGTGGGAAATTCACTTGCTGATTTAGCTTTTATTTATCTTCCTCTTTTTAGTTAATATTAATAATTGGAGTAAGAACAGCTGGGCCACACAGCCTGCGCTGAGTAATTAAGATAATGACCAATTAAATACAGTCAAGGGCACTGAAGGTAGGGAAGAGCAGCCATTATCCAACTCTACTGGGTATGATTTTGGCCTTGATTGATGACTTTTTTTTTCTTTTCTTGATTTTTGCAGGTAACTGGAAAGATTGTATGTTAAAAAAAAAAGTTTGTGTAACGGTTTTTGTACAGACGGTGGATAAATAACCCTTGGTGCCTTTGGTGTGAGGTTGTGGATAAAAAGGACGAAATACACATTCTGTACCCAGTTTGACTCCGACAACAAGGGGTCAGTGTTGGGGTCAGTGTTGAGGTCAGTGGGTCGCACTCAGGGGCATTTATTCCTTTACATTTGCTTGAGTAGTTTTTCCCATAAAATGTACTTCTGAGTTGTTTTATAGAATACTTTTTATTCTTCCACAGTTACATGGTGAAAAAAATGTACTTCTCCTCAGTTACAATATGCTCCACTTCATTGAGAAAGAGTAAAAACAAAAGGTGAAATTAAAGAAAAGAAAAACAATCTATTATTTAAAAAATAATAGATTTTGATAGATTAATAGCAAAATAATGAAACTAATTATCAACATAAACATCAACATGAAAAAAATTGACTAAAATGATCAGAAAAAGCAACAAAAAGAACAAAGAAATTAACACAATGATCACAAAATCAACAAAGGAATCAAGGAAATTAACAAAAGTGAAAAAGCAGTCAAATAAATTGCAAAATTAACAAAGTACAAATGATCAAATGAGAACAATGCAACAAAGACTCGCAAAATAAGCAACAGTATGAGCAAAAATGATGAAAACTCTGAAAAAGGTAAATGAAAATGAGCAAAAAACTAAGTAACATTTTTAAAAAACAAACAAATAAAGAAACGACAAAAACAACCATGAAAAATCATAAAAATGGGCAAAAAATGAAAGCGGATGCTTGTTCCCTATAAAATGGAAATGAAATAGAAAGATACCGTGAGTTTCCATATTTGTTTTAGTTGGCACAGAGATGCTATTCCTCACTGTGTCGACTGTCAATCTAACGAAACGCATACAGGTGGGAATAATTATACGAGTCTGCCCTATAAATTATCCCTGTGGGGGAAGCACTGTAATCAAGTCATATTTACAATTTATTCACAGAGACTATAATGCACAGAGATAATAGCAACTCAACATAAAATCAGGCTCCAAATGCAATTTATAAGAAACAGGACAATAAATTTCCTCATTCACCCTGTTTGGAGTCAACGTGTCCAGGGAACATCCACGTCTTCTCGAGATGTGATTAGAACTTTTAAAATGCCAATGCTGATTATTTCTCATTCCAACTGAAGCTAAAACACCTGGGTTCACACGTTTTGATTGTCCTGCATAATATAAATTACATGTAGGTGGGTCATACTCGGGTACATTTAAAAAAAAACAGCTAGAAAATGATACAAAATGATCAAATAAATTTAAAAAATAAAAATCACGTAAATTATCAAAATGAACAAACTGAGCAACAAAGTGAACAAGAAATTAAGAAAGTAATCTGTTAAATTAATGACACACAATAAAATAAATAAACTGAACAAAAACATGAAATAAGCAACAAAAATTTTTAAAAATGCATGAAAAGTATAAGTGACCAAATTGAGCAACAACACTCGTAAACTCAAGTAACTAAATAATGAAGTGAACAAAATAACCAACAAAAAATGAACAAAAATCATTGACATGAGCAAAATAATGAAAGAAATAAAACATCCATCCATCATCTTCTGCTTATCCTGGTCAGGGTCGCGGGGGCTTCCCTCTCCCCAGCTCCCTCCTCCAGCTCCTCTGGGGGGCCCGTCCTGGGTCTGCCCCAGGGCCTCCTCCCAGTAGGAGCTAGTTTTGGCAACTGGGTATTGGACCACACAGGCCGAGCTGTGTTCGGTTCCACCAAAACCACACAGCACTGGACCTTTACCACCCTTTCTGAAGAAGGCATAGTCATAGAGGTCATCTGACCTGTCACCTAGGACCAGTTTAGGGCGAATTCCCCCCCAGCGGCATAGCTCCTAGGATCACTCAGCCATGCAAAACCCCTCCGCCGTGATAAGGTGGCGATTCAAGGAGGGGAAAAGTGAACTGAAATGAACAAAATATACGGTGGTTTTCCTTCTGTCGACTGGACTGGAAATTTGGTTTGAAGATGTTTCGCTACCAATCCAACAAGTTTCTTCAGTTCGGAGCTGAAGAAGCTTGCTGGATTGGTAGCTTGTGAAGGTAGGTAGGTAGCTGGATAGGTAGCTTGTGAAGAAGCTTACTCATGGGTGGTACTTTGCTGCTTCCTTGTTTCCTGATCATGACACACTCATACTAGTGCAGGGCTGTGATTATTACTATTTTTCAAATGCTCCTCAGCAGACACACACCAGATGTTTTGGGTAACCCTTTGACTTTTACCCCGTCATATTAAATCATTAGTCATCACATTAAATCATCATCAAATATTTAAATTTTAGCATTATTTTCCAGTTTTTGGAGTTTGGTATCATTTGTTTGTCTGTATAATACGCACTGGCCCCACAGAACAAGTCATCTTTGCAGAAACGGTGGATGACCCAGTAGAGGACCGTGAAGTATCTTGCCTCAAGGCAAAGCTGTTTGGGTTGCAGGTGTCCTGGATCAAGGCGAACATCCCAGCCATCTGAGATTTAGATGGTAGCATCAACTCTGTCCCTGTGGGTCGTGAGAAGCAGTGGACTTGTTGTAGAGCAGGTCGTCCAATAATCGAAGGGATGCTGGTTTGGACCTCGCTCCACGTCCGTCATTCTGCACACTTCACCTGTCATCCACCGCACCAATGTCAGCGACACCGGTGTGTGTGACGGTGAACGGGTGTTTAGTGGTGGTCAGACAGGCCGTTGGCATGGATTGGCTACTACATTTCCATCAGTCTGCCCCAGGGCACCTGTGGTTACAGATGTAGCTCAGTGTGACTGTGGCGTGAATGAATAATGGATTCAGTGAAAAATTTGCTTTGGGAAGATTTGAAAAGCACTATATAAATCCAATCCAGAGGTCAGTCACTGACTTGGTATTGCACTTGCTTAAAACTGTGTGACTCTCTCAAACAAAGATCTGCTCTTTGATGCTTCCAGTCTTAGTATATTCATGTGTGGAATGGACAGAGATGCCTCTTCACTGCATCCTCCGCTACCACTGGTCGGACTCGTGGTGACTGAGTCAGTCTGTAGAGATACGTGGCAGATCCTGCTCATTATATCTTGTTTGTTCTGGATTGAATGCAGGCTTAGGCCGATGGAGTGATTGCGGTTCGCCCCCACACCTGACCATCGCCTCAGAACAAGTACCAAGTAGTCAGGCTTCAGGCTTGTGTCTGACTGGATCGTCTTTACAGGAATCAACATACAGCAAAAACAAGTAGAAAGCAAACAAATGAGTACAAAGTCAGATCAGACGTTGTGAATACAGAACTGACAAAGCAGTGAAAGGCAGACGACAAACATGTGGGTGGTGGAAATGATGACAGCGTTTGCAGTTTGTCCTTGAATCAGTTACTCTTGTTTTCATATACGTCTGAAGTTGCAAAACAATGATGGGGATATGATATGATGGGGGATTCATTTTCAGTTTCTATGACTGAAAAAACATTTGGATTATATTGGTTTTAAAGGCTGAGTATGTGTAAAATGCTTCTAATTAGCGGTTACTGTCTCGGTGAGTCGTATTCTGGTAAGAGTGGGCAGGAAACAATGCTACATTTTTCTTTTAAAGTAATTCCTGAAGACTGACAAAAGCAGATTGGTTTCCAGGTTACTTTATGCAGAAAGCGGAAACCAGTCCGTAATACAAGAAAACTGAACAATACAAGTGCAGTGTTAGGTTTTAGTGTTTGATTAAAATTTTACTTTTGATTTGATTTGACAACTTTTTCCAATTTTGGCACCATTTAAGCCAAAATAATGTAAAACTACACTAAATATACTGAATGAGTTACCCTGCATGGTGCATTTTTTTGTCCTGTTTTGTTTCAAGCTGCTGGATGTTGTGCATCGCGCTTACTGGTGATGATAATCCTCTGAAAACCTGTGCCCTCTTAAAGCCAGCTGCAGTATCTCGGAAAATTAGAAGCAAAATAACCAAAGAATCAGGAAGAATTACCAAAATTAACAGCAAAAAAATTATGACAAATGAAAAAAAACAATGGAAGCAACCTGAAATTAAACAAAATTGAACAAAATAAATATGTAATTTATGGGAACAAATAAATTTAAAAAGGGTCCATTATGTTAATTAATTGCATTTCTTTTCTAAATATTGCAGGTTGTACAGGTCGTTTAAGTGAAAAGAGTCTTTGTCTCCCGTGTTGATTGAGTTTCACACTGAATGTTTTTAATTGTGATTATATGTGTTTGAACGACTGAGATTTTGTTGGACGCTGTTGTAGACAATATGGAAATCTTGAACCGAAATAAATGGCACCTGAAGTCAGCAGATCTTCGTTGTCTGAAGATGTGTAAATTTGCCTCATCGAGCACACGGATAAACTTAAAAACAATGACAAACAAGCAGCATTTAAAAAAGCCCTGTGAATGACATCGTACTTTATGTTAAAAGCAGATCACACTGGTATTTGTGACTTAAATAAGAATTTAGAATATTTCTGAACCTCCACCCATGTTCCACTTGCATTATACACTGAACAAAAATATACACGCAGCAATTAAAAAAAAAAAAAGAATCAGTATTTTGGAGACACGGTTATTCCAATCTTTTCAAAATCTTGTGTATATTTAACAGAGAGTACGTACATTCAACCTTAACTCAAAACAAAAACCCAACTACTGCTCAGTCAGTGACATAAGCCAGTAAAAATAATCAATAATCATGGTGCATGGCCATTACATGGAAACTTCATGGACAGTGGAGAAAATGCCCCAGACGAGCAGAAGCATGGAGAGCAAGCCATGGGCAGGCTGGAGTCCGATCTGGATAGACATGTACAGCAAAGAGAACCAAAGCCACTAACTGTCCATCAGCTTTGTCAAGAACCTCAGGACGAGTGGAAGAACATCCTGCAAGAAGAAATCAAAGGTGTGTGGCTTTATTGGCAGTTGTGAATCATTGTTTTCAACCTCTCTATAAAAAGCTTCTCAGTTTCATTTTGAATTGCCTTATTTTTTCAAATTTATTTCCATTCTGTTGTTGAAATGTTTATTTTGATACATAGAAAAAATGACCCTCGGACTAAAAGAATTATATGGAAAAAACAATACATTTGTAAGTGCTGCGTTTAGATTTTTGTTCAGTGTGTCAAATGGCTACTGAGTTAATTCCTGAAAATTAAAATAAAACTACTTGGGACATTTATAAAACTGCCTAAAACACTGAAATGAAAGACTAAGCAGAGTAGACAAAGTTTTCAAAACTCCAATAACGCTGCCATTTTTATCACCATTACGTATTTGTATGGAAGTCTGAGTTGCAGCTTCCTGTATCGGCTCTGTTGTGTATATATAGGTTCATTGATTGAAGAGACACATTGGGCAATAAAGCTTTCAGTCCTGTGAGCACCTCCAGACATTTCACTCCTCCACCACACAACCCTGTTGGCTTAAGGCGCCACAACATTACCAAGATGCCATTCATCCTGCTGCTGACTGACAATCAATGGCAGTGCCATGGAACCGATTTTGGCGGTGATTGATTTGAGCTATTAACGTCCTGCATGTGAACACTGTGTTGTGGAAATGGGGCAGGACAGTGGTGACCCACCCAATGAGTCTGAATTGATCTGCACTAGATTGAAACCTCTAAATCTCCCGGTGTGTGGATAAACCTCCATAACTACCTCGCTCAGTCGTAGATCAGTGGGGTTTGGTGTTGGACTGTTTGATGTAGCCTGTTGAAGTTTTATGTCCTGAGACCTCATTTGAACTGTGGACTGAAGCTGAACCACTTACACCAATATAGGCAGCGTTTAGATAGTGATGGTACAAACTCAGCCTTTTTTTAGGCTGTTCAATGATGTGCTGTGCAGCTGTCGTTGAGTTGACCTCGCCTGACCTGGCCTGCAGTGTATTACACAATGAGCGATACAATTACCTCTGCTTATCTGTTACATTTTGAACAATAATCCTACGCTTATTTAGAATTTTAGCATTTTAAAACACTAATATCCTGGTGCTTTTGCTTCCATAAACCCTGCCCCCACACGTCTGTGGTCAGTGGGTGACGGAGGTGTCTGTTACTCCGCCCCACATCTTTGGAACCCCCCCCCAGTCACTGAGGCCTTCAAATCCAGTCCAAAAGCACTGCTTTTCAAAAGGCTGTTTAAAGACGCCAACTTGTACATTTGGAGCATTTCTACTTTTAAAACCGTAAAGCACTTTGAGATTTGCCGCCACTGATGAGAAGCACTATATAAATGGAATTTTTTAATACTATTATTATAGTTTATTTTGAAATGTCTGTTCTTTTGAAGATTTCATGAATCATTACAGGTACTTAGTTCACCCTCACACAAGGTTCTCCCATTATATGCTTTGTATTTTATTGTGTGAAATACAAAGCTGCCCACTTCCAAAAAAATGAAGCCAGGTGGAAATGTGCAAATTAACAAAAAAAAAAGAAAAAAAACCTGCCATTAAAATTCACTTTCATATAGACAGTATGAATGGATCGGTTGCTCAAAGGCATTGTGAGCTCTCCCCCAAAAGTGTGTTTTGAGACACAGGACTACTCATAATCAGTCAGGTGTGACAAAATCCCACATGTTGTGAATTATGATAAAGGCAACGGTATGCATTTATGCAACTACTTTTATTAATTCAGAAAAATGTAGAATGGTGCGTTATTATATCCACTGAGTGTATCTATGACTAGGGTGGAAATCAGACACTACATCATAGTGACCTTTTCAAAAGATAAGTTGTTTGTCCTGGAGGTTTTGTCATATTTCCATAAAAAACATCTATCTTTTCTTACAGTATGTCATCATCAATGCCTTGTCTAACAATAATGCATGTTTTAGTTACCAGTTTGCTTTGTTAAATATAGCTTCTAAGTTTTTTCAACACAATGCACAGACTTTCTACGGTGACCCTGAGTCTCTCCAGATCCGGCAGATACATGAACATATGTCAGTAACTTGGTCCCATGCAAAGCTTTGGAGATGCTTCAATGTCCACTTTAAGTTGTGCTCTGTGAGCATTAGGCGCCGTCATACATCCAGTTCCTTTAAATATTTCTGATGTCTGCTGCACACCAAATTTGTAAAATATATAAATCCCTTCATATCCATCCATCATATCCTTGAAGAATGTTTTTAAGTATTTCAGTAAATTTCTTGCCCACGTCATGAAAAACTGGTGATCTTCTGTCCATCTTTGCTCCCAAAGGCTTCCTTGCATATTAAATAATGTTCAAAATCACCTTTTCACATTCGATGTTTCATAGGACATTGTTTGTGCCCCTTGCAGGTCTTTTTTTTTTTGGAACATCTTGCAGACCAAAATTTGGCTGCATCTGTTAAAATTAAAATAAGTTGACAGCATAAAACATGAATTACGTTGTCCCAAATGCTTTCTCCTCTGTCAAACACATCTAAACCTATAAAAAGGCACCACAGCTTTGGAAAAAATGACATCTATAAGAATGCCATGACTGGGGCCACCTGACCGGGATGGTGCCGTTGGAATGCTGGAGGCAGGTCGAACCACCAGACAAGAGCAGTACATGTCCATCAGTCCACAATGGTGAGCTTACACCTGCGTTATTTGTCCAGAGGAACAACAGCAGGCCAACCACGACCTGG
>JAQQAE010012380.1:0-13195 GCA_029823295.1 Pseudamia nigra | reverse complement strand
ATTTTCTGTGGCATTGATTCAATAAGCTTCTGCAATGTCTCAACATTTATTTACATCCAGAGTTGCATTCATTTTTTTGCTAAGATCTTGAATTGATGATGGGAGAGTCGGACACTGTGTAAAGTCTTCAACAGCACATGAAAGGAAACGCTTTTACTTTCAGTATTAAACATAGTCCTGAGTTCTACGGTAGTTTTTTTTACAATTTGATTTCACCACACATTTAAGTGGTTACCAGTCATGATCATTCAAGATTTTTTTCCAACCACATTTTTTCTTCGAAGATGATGGTTCCCCACTATCCTTATGTATATCACTTGTTGCCAGCTGAAGCATAATCACACCTGCAGAAATTATCCAGTGGGAGGATTGTACCTACGTATTTGCGTAATTAAATCCAGGTGGTGACCTTTTTTTTGGCCAGGCAGTGTATGGCAACAAAAACAAAATAATTATTATAGACTAATATTAATAATTACCTCCATCAGGGAGCTGTTAGGTAGGTAGGCATTTAGTTTGGTTGTTTGGTATGACATAAATAAATGATGTACAGATTTTGACAGCATTTTCAGGATAGGTCGGAAATGTCACAAAGAACCATTAATTAAATTCTGGGAGTGATGTGGCTAATAGTTTGGATCCAGGATTTTCTTAATAGATTGTTTACTATTACAAGACCATTTTCCACGTTTTGCTTGTGACTCCACGAGTAATACCCAGAAGTACCGGCAAAAAACAGGGCATCATCTACTGTACTATTAAGTTTGATGTGGATGGAGGAGGTCTGTGCACTATGAGTGTTTTCTAGTTAAGCATATTACAGTCCGTTTCTGCAGTTACCCAACATTATACCATTACTCAGACTTTGCAAATGCATTAGGAAATGGCAAGGCCAGAAAAGAGAGACAAACACAAACGTTTTACTGCTGACAGTAAAACAGCTGCGCTAACATGAGTCCTAGTGTTTTCTTACTACACTCCACAGAGCTTCCATCCCCAACACCCCTTGAACTACCTGCCTCCAGAGAGCCCTGGTTCTGCTGGAAGTCCGTCGCCCCAGGCTTGCTCTCGGAGGTGCTGTCGGGTTTGCTCTCTGTATGGCCTTTGAGGCTTGTGAATAGTGGTAGGGTGGGGGGGAATAGATTTAGGAATAATTTGAGAGTTGGGAGAAGCATTCAACACAACACATACAAAAGCACACTGCATGAAGCTGAACACAAACCCTGGTCACCCATGAGGACTTCCTGCTCACCATGTCACAAATTTATGATATCGACTTGCTCTGTACATATTTCAAAAGCAGGTGCAGGTGCAGGTAGTGTAGGCATCCTTTGTTGAAAAGATGTTGATGGGATGTTTACTGTTTGGTTAAGGTTACACAAATGGTTAGGGCTGGTAGGAGTAGGAATTACTGAAATACAGAAAGGAGAAAATACACCAATAAACACCCCAAAAAATCTTAAATCTTTGCCTCTATCTATGTTTTGTGTTAATTTACAATGCCACCTGGCCCATGTTGTCAATTTCCAGTGTCTGAAATACAGTGACTTCTGTCTTGTGCCCTGCTGGACACAAATGGGGGTACCCTAGGTGTTGAAAACGGACACCAAGGGATGAAAGTCAGGTGCTATAATATAACAACTTGGGAGTGAGGACAGGCTTGTCAAACCCAAAATAAACAAGGTCTTGCATGAAAGAGTACAGCACAGTTCATAGGCAAGTTCTTTCACAGTGCTTTCTATTTTGAGAGACAAGAAACAACCTGTGCATTTGCATCATAAAGTAATATAAAATGGCTCTACAGGAAGCAGGAAGTTACCCTGTGGATTATTATGTGCCTAAAAACAGAGACTCTTTGTAGCTTATTCTTTTTAAGTTTTCCAGATTGAATCCAAAAATACCCATCCACCTCATTTGCATATTTAGTCACATGTCTTTAAAGGCCTTCTCACTGACAGGAGAAAATGTGAATGGACAATGCCTGTTAGGCATGCTGCAGGTGGGCTCTGGACTAAAAGCCATGGTAAATTTACAATGATGTGGAACACTCTCATGTCAGAGATGAAGGATGGAGAGCCCTGACACATGAAATAAAGGCATAAAATATATGGAGGGAAGGTGCCTTAGGTCTTAAATTATAGAAAAGAAATTGGATTCTTTAATCCCTCACCCGTTTTCAGCAGTTGTTTGTTGGGTGAATGGGTGTGAAATGGACTCTACGTGTGCCTAAACTTCCACAGTTTTCATGCATTTTAGTCTTTTTTTTTTAGAAATAAAAGACACATTTTCAGGGCCTTTTCTCAGCCCTCACACAATAAACTCTTTGTAATTTATTTCTGTGTCTTGATCTCTCCAAATATTTTAGTTGAAATGCTCAAAGTCAGTCCTCTTTTCTATTCATGTTTAAAGTATTAGCTCCACAGTATTTTCTTGTTAATGAGGACTTTTACTTCTGTAAAATCTTTGGCCTTTATATAATGGCAAGTACTTGAACTTAACTTCTTTTCACACTGGTGAAAGCTCACAGTCGCTGAAGTGCAGACATTCATTTAAAATCCCTTAAAAGTTCATCCTTAAGAAAAAAGCCAACTTTCAGAACTGGGTCATGCCAAAAGTTTCTCCAAAACAAATTAATTATTCTCGGCTGCAGATACATTTTGTAATATGCAGATTCAAACTGCAATTATTTTCTGTTTTTCTTTTCAAAACCTGTGGGGAAATGTCAGTTGTTCACTTCCTTTTTACAGAAGCTGCTGACTGGAAACAATAAATTAACATATCTTCTGAGACGATGCATAATGTCTACATGGGTTTCTGCTACGTGAACTGATACACTTCTGAGTGTAGGTGTTCAATATAACCTGGAAGATAGAAAACAAAGTATCCAATTCCAAATCATCAGTGGCTGGTGTGGTCAAGAGTATTCTATTTAAAGATGAACAATCATAATTTCTAGGTGTAGCATCTTCAAAGGGAGACCGGAGTCTGGTCTGTTTGAATGTACTGACTCAGTTCCCTCAAACTCCTTCCACTGAAAAACAGAATCATAATAATGGATTGGGTTCATATCACACTTTTCAACTCTCCTTCCCAAAGCGCTGACACTGAACCCATTATTCATTCACTCCTGGTGGTGGTAATTACTGTACATCTGTAACCACAGCTAATTTGTGCCAACAGCCTCTCTGACCACCACCGAACATTCATTCATTCACATTCATGCAAGGCAAGGTGGGTGAAGTGTCTTGCCCAATGACACTTCAATGACTGGGATTGAGTGGGATTCAAACCTCCAACCTGCTGCTCTACCTCCTGAGCCACGGACACCCCGATCTTAGGCAGTAATGAACTTAAGCTACCTAGTAAGAAAATGATTGTTTTAGGACAGAAGTGATAGCATGATGTGGTGCTGTGAAGCTGAACACATGAGCAAGTTTTTATAGTATAATTATAGTTTTTTCTTGAAAGCTAATTACCACGAATCTCGATCTCTAATCATCACAGCTAAGAAATAGATGGACCACCAACTGGTTCTCATTCCCGGCCAGTCGAAATCTGTGGGTGTGCCATGTAGACACATAAAGTGCTTAGCATGGGTACATGACACACAATGAGATAAGATAAGAGATAAGATAAACCTTTATTAGTTCCACAGTGAGGAAATTCACAGAGTTACAGCAGCAAGGGCAGCAGGATACATGCTATAAAAACTAGAATTTATATAAAAATAGGAATATAAAATGAGAAATAAACAGTATCAACAAATAGCAAAGACTATAATAAAATAGGCCAAAATATACAGTGCAGTGGTATTATGAAGTACATGGTATTTATAAAATAATGTAGTCCAATATAACCGTCCTGCTTGATCTCAAGTGTTTTTGTGCATTTCATGCCCTCTGTGTCGTTTAGCCTTTTCTCTCAAACTTTCCCTGACCTCTTTCCTCCCAAACCCTGAGTCTGATGGAATTGTGCCCCACCTCCATGGTGCTTTAAGAGGGGTTTCACGTGACTAACTATGGCGAGAGGTAACACCTGTCAGAATCAGGAGATGATGGAACTTTGCATCCTGGACACACAGGAACATCTGGACATGCCACAAAGAAGGAGCACATTTGGTGGTGACAAAGATCTGATACCGCAGGTTTACAGTGATACGTGAGCTCATTTCAACAAATTAGCTGCGGACTAGCTATTATGTTTTCTGCTACGTCATGGTTACACAGCATAGTGCATCTTTTTAGTTCCTCTACAGCATTAACAATGCATAATGCATTGGTAGTTTTTTTTCTATTTTATTTCCTATGAAGTTAAAACATTTTGTTTAATGTCCAGAATGTGTGAGGAAATAAGTTTTCTGGACAATTTACTGAACTCTTGCAGAGCTTCACTGTGTAACATTATCATTCGCTTCTGTGCTTAAGTAAAGCAAGTGTTTGAGTCTGTGTCATTTCTAAACAGTAACTAACTCCATGTTTAAGCTAACAATGCATTTTGCTCTGCAGACTCTGGGGAGTGGTGCTTCTGATGTTCCAGATTCAGGTCCTGATGTATCGCTGCTTCTGTCTGTGCACAGTGACTCTCTGAATGGACAAACTAGGATTATTAGTTATACAGGTCTTTGCAGCCAGAAATATCACCTTTTAGTGAGCCTGAATCTAGGTCGGGGGGAGTGTTCCCAGCAGGAGAGTGACTTCTTAAGGAAGAAGTGCAATTGTTTATTTGTCTGACAAATCATGAAGACATTTCTATTCAGGTTACATTAACAAGAAAGTGGGTGAAAAAAAAAACTGACCTTCAATACATAAGGGGCTCCCATTTCTGTAACTGAGACCCTGTGGATTCAGTGCATTTGACCAAATGATATGGATACAGTGTCGGAGCATCGTATCTGCCCATTAAATTAAGTGTTTTAGGAAAAGCTGCTGTCTCTAGTCTTAGACAAATCAATTTCCTGACCAAGGTGTCCGGTACTACTTGAAATGAGTCAAAAACAACTACTATCATATTTACACAATCAAGCCACTACACCGCTTCAATGACATTTTTAAACATAGGTTCAAATGCAGATTCATTCTGCAGATACTTTTGGGGCTTTAAACACCCTGGCTGACATGAAGGGTGTAACTAAATCAGGTAATGAGTGATCATGAACTCATTAGGAGCACCGGCAGCTGGTGGCAGAAAATGAAAATTACTTCTGACTGTGTAGGAGAACTGCAGCTCTGAAATCTGAATCTTCATTGTACTTGTACCAGTTCTGACACAGTGAGTTAGAACAAGGCTCCATAAGAGAGTGAGAAAATTAATCCAATATAGCAACAGTGAGATGATTCACATGAAGTAATGAGCCAAACCAGAGACACTTACTGTGTACTGCAGCACTTTATGCTACTCATAGTTTTCCATGTAATGAAGCTTTTTTTTTTGCTTAAAAAAATGTAAATGAATGTAAATGTGAAGCTTATTGCTGAAGCCAGATGAAGTAATACTGAAGGGAGTTATGTAGCTAATTTCCTGGCAAAAGTGTTTGTTTGGAAACAGATTTGGGTCTATACAAAGCGTATGATTTTCTTCGGTCGACTGGACTGGAAATTTGGATCCATCCTTTCATTTAACACCTCTTAAGGCCCATTTATACTCAACGCTAAGTCCGCATACTCATGCAGAGGGGGAGTTCCCTTCGATCTCAACGTGCATTACGCTACAAGTTTGGTACGTTTTTGAGGGGTTTATGCAAAGAACAGAACACAACATAAATACAGAAAGATTAACAGAAATGGCTCAACTTTTTGAGGACAGTTTGTGCCTCAAAGTGCCTTCAAGATGACAGTTAGTGTCATCAGAAATCCAATGTATCTCCACACTAGCGGACAGTCTGAACTCCACACTGCCCGCTAGTGGATGTAGTACACATTGGAGAATAAATGTCAGCGACGTTTGACAATGTTTGATACACAACACGCTTGCATAAAGTATAGATGGGCCTTTAGGATGAAAGGGTGGAGTCCTGAGTCACAGAGTATATATTCTGAATGCCTGCCTGAGACCAGTCAGAGCTAAGGAAACTTCCTGAATCGGTAGCGAAATGTCTTCAATCCAAATTTCCAGTCGACAGAAGAAAATCACACGCTTTGGATGCGATGACCTGGACGACTGCGAACCTTCACGGACATTTGGGTCTATAAAAACTATAATGACTCGAGTTATCTTTGGGAAATGTATGTTTGATGTGAGTTTTTGTTTGTCCCATATGTACGTGGATATCACAGAGTCTATGTAGGTTACACTCTCTAGTCATAGAATATATGGACTGATGCTTGGTCAGGACCCTTGTAAATATCTTATGTCTAGTGATATTTATATTTACACTATCTGGTGCTTTATGCATTATTAACTGATTATCTAGGTCCAAAATGCATGTCAAGGGTTAGGCAAGATCATCCAACAAGTCAGTAGATGGGTTTCCATCCAAAAGTATTGCAATTTTAAAGCGATTTTTCAGAAATTTGACATGAGCAAATGGCATCTATGTTTTTTCCATCAACTACTTTTTGCAAATCCTGGGAGGTGTTCAACTAACTGACAGGGTCCCTAGATTTTAAGTCTGGTGAACAGATGTGATGCTGTAAAAAAAAAAAATCAGTCTGAAGTTACCTAATGTTATTATGAAACCCAAGAAAATGCTAAATCTTGGTATTTTTCTCTGCAGATTGTTATTCTGTCTGTTGTGTGGATGTGATCAAGGGTACTCAGATGAGACAGATGGATCATGTTGTAGCTTTAGTATAACCGCTAGCTTAGCTGCCACCAACGCAAAAGACTGATGTAATTTCTGCATTTTTCGCATTTGTTATTCGCTTTGTATTTCCATCAACTGATGAAGTTATTGATACAAATTTTCAAACTCTTTTTCAAAATTTGAGGCGATGGAAATGCACCTGCTGTAACTCTTTTGATTGCCAGCTGTTGTGAAACTACAGACTACTAGTCTGTAATGTTTTTTTTTTCCCTTTGCCACTTATTTTAGCCATTCCCTGACCTTTTTGTTTCTATCGGGTAAGCGTGACTCTTGTTGCCTAAATGTAACCATGTCTTTCAGGCTACTGTGCCTTGCATGATAGTATGCAGCCATACAAGTGTCCTGTGCATCAAATACTGACACCCTGACAAAATGTCAGAATGAGGCTTTGGCTGAGGTTTAAATGAAGTACCATGCTACCAAGTGCTACAGACAAAGAGTGGTGCAAAAACAAGCTCTTAGAGCACAGTTAGATTTTTATGGACGGTATATAGGAGCACTGCAATTTAAATAATTTGTGGTTTAGTTTTCCATTTCCAGCCAGCCCCTGATACACTGTACCTGTTTTCAGATTATGTTTACTTTTCAGCTGACTGAACACTCTCCTGCTGCAACAAACCAGAGCAGACACAGATATTTATGGGTATTTAACCACATTAAACACCTGCACTGTGGCTCTTTTTTTCTTGGATACCTGTCAATAATAATTAAACCTGAGATCCACACATTATCACTCCAGTTGTTCACTGGATTTGAATCAGTCAGCCACTGGAACAGAGGTGCCTCCTTTCCAATTGTCATCCCATGAAAGGTTTTCATGGGAACATAGCGTCTGTTTTCAGCCGACGGGGGAAAATGTGTGGATGGCTTCCATGGCAACGGGGTAATGGGAATGTGCTGTTGGAAGCAAGTGCCTGTGAAATGTGCTCAACCAACAAACAAACCCATGAAAAAATTAAACAAGTGGGGAAAATGACTGGAAGAAAAAGTATGAAAGAGATTAGACTTCACTCCTCATGGCATTTTAAAATGTATTTTTGGTTTCTCTCTTGGGAATGCACATAAAAACATGCCTTTACCACTAATAGGAAACAGAGCAGAAACTTTAAAAAATAAAAATAGAAGGAAACAACTTTAAAACGGTCTATATTAACAACTAAAATATCATTTTAATTTAAATGGCCTCAGATTGATGTACCCTGAGTAAAACCAATGTGACTGTAGGGATGGTCAGACATATGTTCAAGTCCTTTTTCTTTCACATTAGAATCACATATTGTATCTTGAGGCGCACCTCTCAGTGAGCTGCCCCGTTTTATCTGTACTTGGAACAAGCCAGTAAATAAAGTGAATAATGCTAAACTGCTGGTGTTCACCTTCAGGTGGCTGCGGTTTCTTGCAGGTATTCAGCAGATGATCTTGTTCTTAAGGTCTGCACACATTCCTTATCTTCTTCCACACATACAGATACACCTTCTCATAAACAATATTGATTTGCAGCTCGGTGCCACTTCGCTTGCCGCCTGTTTTCTCCATTTACTCGCTACCTTTTTGTCCTTCATTGCACCTCCAATTAGAAACTCTTAATCCTTGCAGCCTCTCCACATCTAGATGTCATTGCAGTCTGGTTCATCATGCACATTCAAAGTCAGAATAATCCCAAAACCTTTTCAGTGTTGTCTTTGGCTGCCATTAAGATGTTTGGCCACAGTGTGATGATGGTGGCGGTCATCCAGCTCTATGAAGTTCTGAGATGTAGCTGAAGAAGCACAGGAGAATGAGTTGCTTAATGTGCTGCAGCTCTCCCCAAATATGCTAATCTTCCTGAAGAATGCCTCCATAGCATGCAGACACGCAGGAGCTAGAAGCAGCTTTGAAGAAGAGCAAATTCTTGTGGAACAAATCTACAGGGGGGATGAGTTTCCTTTTCTGTCTAACTCTGCATCAAAGAATAAGCATATGCATGCATTTGGCCCTCTTTCACTGCATCTTATTTTAAATGCAGCATTGGCGGCATCACTGAGGTTTTCTGGTCCAAATTAAGTCTGCGGGTGCTTTTTTGGAAATAATGACATGATATCTACCCACTTAATTTCACATACATTCTGGTTTCCTTAACTGGATACAAGCAATGACCTTCAGGGCTGATAAATGACAACCTAAAGCAAAAGCAGCCCATGTTTGAAAATGGCCCCTACAGGCTTGTTCTAAAAGCAGCCTGATGGACGTATTGGTAAAATTTTACGCTCGTGGTAAAATTGTCAACGTCACAGCAGAAAAAGTGTTTACAGCCTTGTAAAAAAAACTCTAAAGCTTCTCATACTGTATATTCACCCATTAAAAGTGCATTAATGTTTAAATGTTCAGGCTGATGCAGAAGCAGATGTGAATGATGAGTAGCTTATGACTAGCATGTGACACATGGCACTAACTGGAAAGTCACATGATGTTGTTATACAAATGTTTCATGTTTTACTAGAAATTACAGTCTATGACTTGTTAATATGACTTAGCTACATTATTACCATCATTGTGATATTGATGAAGCTTATGTATACAGTTAGCCATGTATCCTAATAATTATTCAATTATCCCTTTATATAGTGTGTTTATTATGTATTGGGATCCATTTGATTAACAAACTAAATATGTTAACATTT
The DNA here is from genome assembly GCA_029823295.1 of Pseudamia nigra. Lineage (NCBI taxonomy): Eukaryota > Metazoa > Chordata > Actinopteri > Kurtiformes > Apogonidae > Pseudamia > Pseudamia nigra. The sequence goes on along the minus strand of JAQQAE010012380.1, from coordinate 3,733 downwards.
GGCAAGCAGCCAAATGTGCATGGTTGCTTTTTTACTAAATGTGTCTTAATGATCTGCCTGGTTGGTGTCAGTAGAAAATGAAGGTCGGCTTCTCGCACTATTACTGAAAACAACTGCATTCCATCTAGGAGGATTATGTTGAAATCTCCTGTTTCCATAGACTTTTCTAATGTGGGGCTTCAAGATTTGAATCAAAGTTCTTTATGGAACCTGCTGGAACAGTGCTACCATTTTTATATCTACACCTTGGAATATATACAATGTTTTTAGGGAAATATCTGTGCATTTATTAAAACCTGTTCTTAATACAGTGTTAATTCAGTGGCTGATCAGTCACAGCAGAGTGCCAAATACTTATTACACCGCTCAGACACCTAATGAGCTGTTTCTCCTTTATTTGAATTTGAATGAATAATTACTTGCGTTGGAAATTAGATATGTGATGCTCAAATTGTATGCCACTATTTAACAGCTACTGTATATCAGTTCAGTTTAACTGTGTTGTTGGAATGACAATTATTTCATTAGACAACATGTACAGGCAAATCAAAGAAAAACCTGGGAGATGACAATGCCTCCGTAGGGCATGAGATCTTATTGACTGGTTAGATGATGCTGATGACAAAATGGTGTCAGTAAACACCTATGAAAGATGCTGCTCTTGAAGACAACTCACACTAATGATTCACCGACTTGTTAAGAGACTAGATTTTTCTTTTTCATTTAAAGTTTCCATACTATGAAAGCACATCGTTGTTGGGATTTGGAGTTTATGTAAAATCTTTGGGAGATACAGTATGAGCTTGTTTATAAACTGTTAGTCTTGATAAATCAGAAAACAATGCATACATACAGTATTTTTGTGATTATGACATCACAACTCATAATTCATCATAGTCAAACTAAAGTACACCAGCCCTAATTTTTCTGTTTTAAAATATCTTTACTTGCAAGCTACACACATTGTGCTGCCCCATAAACAATGGGCCAATATTCCTGACATGTTTTTTTTTTTCAGAAAACTGACAGTGAACAATTCATTTCTCTGTGTTTACAGTAGCATTGTGTCAGAATCTGATACAAGGTCACTTTCAGAATGACCTAGAGTTCAGTCGTTCAGAACATTTTCTGATGAAAAGTTATTGGATACAAAGAAATCAGAGCATGAATGACTTCCTTGGAAAACATTAAAGCATGCTTTATTTTGTCAGTAACCTTGCAGAATTTCTTAAGCAGTACAAACATAAATTTAAGCTTTATGATACAGGACCTTAATTTGTCACCCGTCTTCTCTAAGTTATATTTGTGCAGAGGAGTCTTTTATGGTTCACTCAGGCATATAAATACTCTATTTTTAACTGGATGATGAATTGTAATACAGTCTACTTTGGTTTCAAAGTGCTGCTTTGCGGTTTCAGATCAGCCTAGTTATCTGCAATGTCCAGGCACTAAACACCGTGTATACATTTCCTATAAAGAGGAGTATTGGTCTTTAACACAGGATGGCCTTGTGTATCTTCGCCACTTGAGTCCTCACAGCAGAAATAAGAGCCTTGTGATGACCTTCAAGATAGAAGATGGGAATGATTTCCATGTCCTCCAATCCAGGATCCCAGGAGCAATTGAATAAAGCGATAGGAGTATAACCGGAGACAGGGGAGGAGGCTTGATGTTGCTTATGTGTAACATATTTTCAGAACGTCTTTAATGGAAAACCCTCTGAGTGTTGCACTTGGTTGTTCGCAGGGAGGAGAAATAGAAATTGTTGTGAAACAAAAAAAAATAAAATTCTAAATCAGTTGAGGTGACAAAATTCTGGTAGGATGGAGTGACAGGAATATCTGTCTTTCAGAGCTTCTCATTTCTTTGTATTTTTGACATTAACCTACCAAAGAATCATTTAACCCTCATGTGTTGTTTGGGTCAAATTGACCCTTTGTCATATAAAGTGGTACTCCGGCTAACGAACGTAATCCGTTCCGGCATCACGTTCATTGGGTGAAACATTTGCTAGCTGGTACCGGTTTTCCCATAGGAATACATGCAAAACCAATTAATCCGTTCTGGACCCATGAAAACTCCCATATAAAGCATATATTACACACCCATACATGCACATTCATTCATTATTATCATTTGAAAAGGAAGTTATGTTAATTATCTGAAACAGCATGCATGAAATTAGTTCTAAAAATGATTTACATTTTATGTAACAGGAATTTTTCCCGTTAGCCGGAACAAAATTTGGGCCGATTTTTTTTCTTCATTACCTGGATTTTTTGTTTCCGGAAGCATTCGTTAGCCGGAGTATGGAGAATGTGTCGTGTGGAAAAAAAGGAACAAAATCATCACCAAAAAAAAAAAATCACTTAAAAATGAACTTACACAATGAACAACATTGAAGAAAAAAAGGATGAAAATTATCTTCATACTGAACAAAATAACCAAGAAAATGAGCAAAATTATTCAGAAAAGGAAGAAAATGAAACCAAATAATCATCAATATCACCAAAACTGCACAAAAAGAAGCAAAACTATCCACGAAATGAACAAAGAACATCAAGTTGAACTAAAATAACCAAGAAAATGAACAAATCTGAAGGAAAAATGACAAAATGTGAAGGGAAAATGAACAAATCTGAATGAAAAATGAACAAATACAAAGGAATAATGAAAAGTCATCTTGCAAAACCAACAAAATTAGCAACAAAATGAACTAAAAAAATAAGCAAAAAGAAAAAAAAATCAAGTAAACAAGAAAAAATGAACAATATAATAAAGAAACAAGAGCAAAAAAGGTTAAAAAAAATAAATAAAATATAGCACAAAAATCAACTAATCGCCAAAAAAAAGATGAAATCAATAAGGTGCTGGTTTTAAGATCAGTTAATGTTACTACAGCCGAGCGTTATGGGGGGTGTTATGAGGAGGTCCTGCCAGCCTCACCTGGAGTCAGTTCTCTAAGCTCCCAAGACAGCCCCCCCCTTAACTAAATCCTGTCGCCAGAGCTTCGGTTCTGTTCTATAATAGCCCTGGGTGATGTGTATTTCCCCTATCCTGTCGGAGGATGGAGGTGTGGTTTGCAAACCTCACCCCTGCACGTCTGGTTCTGGATCCAGTGGGACACACTCAAAGAGTCCCTGTGTCCAGCGGTCTGTGCACAGTGCATCTAGAAAGTATTCATAGCACTTCACTTTTTCCACAATTTTTTATGTTATAGCCTTATTCCAAAATGGATAAAATAAATTTTTTCCCTCAAAATTCTACACACAACACCCTATAATTATAATGTGAAAATGTGTAAAAATAAAAAACCTGAGAAATCACATGTACTTATGTATTCATAGCCTTTGCTCAATACTTTGTTGATGCACCTTTGGCAGCAGTTTACAGCCTCAAGTCGTTTTAAATATGATGCCACAAGCTTGACACACCTATCCGTAGGCAGTTTGGCCCATTCCTCTTTGCAGAACCTCTCAAGCTCCACCAGGTTGGGAGGGAAGCGTCAGTGCACAGACATTTTCAGATCTGTCCAGAGATGTTTAATTGGATTCAGGTCTGGGCTCTGGCTGGGCCACTCAAGGACATTCAGTGAGTTGTTCTGAGCCACTCCTTCCATATCTTGGCTTTGTGCTCAGGATCATTGTCCTGCTGAAAGATCAATCAATCAAACTTTATTTATATAGCACCAATCATAATCTCTAGATTATTTCTAGGCGCTTTACAATTCAAG
>JAQQAE010012379.1:0-13195 GCA_029823295.1 Pseudamia nigra | reverse complement strand
GAAGACATTTCGCTACCTTTCCAGGGGAGCTACTTCTCTCCTGGAAAGGTAGCGAAATGTCTTCAAATTTCCAGTCCCGTCGACAGATGAAAAACCACACACCTTGGATACCATGACCTGGATGAGTGAGAATCTTCACAGACACAATATTGAAAACAAAGTATACAAAAAACACAGAAGGAGAAGGTGTGTCCAAAGTTCTGACTGGTATTCTGTACGAGCATGTCTCACAAACAAAATATGAGCAAGTAAACTGAAGACAAATGACTTTAAGTGGAATGAGCTATAGAGCTACACGCCCGCTGTCAGACCCACTCTATTAACTGATGAAAATAATCACAACCCTTTCTTTTTTGACACCACAGCTAAGCAGCCATCTTGCGCCTCTGCATGTTTTTGCCTCATTGTACCTTGAATCAACAAGTCGGTATTTATTTCCTACTGGGGACCTTTTAACTACACTGCTCATATCACAGTCTGACAGTGCTGAAGCTTTTAAATATTCACTTGAATCTAATCTGTTTACTATTAACCAACTAACCCGGACGCTTATCTCAACTGCCCTAGTGATGGCACATGAAACTTATGAACTTGTTAACTATGAAGTTTCATATTCAATACATTGCTCTAACTTGAGTCCAGAGTCTAAGGACACAGATGTTGCACTCTGGACAGGTTGTCAAGGCCTTTGAGGCAAATGTGTAATTCTGGGTTAAATAAGTAAATGCTCACTAAAGCTGAAAGTGCTGAAATTCAGAGAAAATGCCAGAATCTGAAGGAAAAACCCCTCTTCTCCTCACACTCCAATGCTAAATGTAAAGACAGACCACATCACAACCTCCACCGCTTTGCGTGACAGAGGTTATGTTTTCGCCCGTGTCGGTTTGTCTGTTAACAACATAATTCAAAAAGTTCCAGTCAGATTTTGATGAAATTTTCAGGAAATGTCAGAAATGGAAAAAGGAACAAGTGATTCGATTTTGACGGTGACCTGAATCACCATCTCGGCGCACAGATTTTTTTTTGTGCTGCTGATGGAAATGGATATTGATATTAGCTTGAAGTTGGTACACATAACGGTCATGGGGGTGGGTAGGGCGAGTGACCCTGTGGCTTGGCAGGGGTCTGCGATCTCCGAGTGCTTTCTAGTTTCCTACTGCTGTAGGAAATTGTTGCTACTTTCCCAAGATTCTATGTCAAGCCTTTTCATTTTCTGCCCTAAAATTGCCCCTGGCTGATTTTTTTTGGAATGTGTTCCAGAACCAAAATTGAGGAATGGCTGTATTTTCAGATAAAAAGAAGCTGGCTGAATAAAACAAATGTTTTGGTGATACTGTCTGCAATGATATACAGTGGGGTGCAAAGGTTTAGGCACCCCTGGTCAAAATTTCTGTTAATGTGAATAATGAAGCCAGGGGAAGATGAAATGTGGCCTTTTTTTCCCTTTTCTGTTAGTTTGAAAATATAAAAGCTAAAAATAAAACAACAAAAGTTTGGGCACCCTGCATAGTTAATACCTCGTAGACCCACCTTTGGCAAGCTGAGACCTTCATTAACCTGACAGGGTAATGGCTTGCTCACAATCAACATTACAAAAGACAAAGTGATGCAAATTTCAAAGTGTTAGAAATACCCAAAACCTCTAACCTTGTTCCAACAATCAGCAGCAACGGGTTCCTCTAAGCAGTTGGCTAAAACCATGCAACTGAAAATTATTGATGCTCACAAAGCAGGAGAAGGCTATAAGATAGCAAAGCATTTTCAGGTACCAGTTTCCGCTGTTGAGAATGTAACAAAGAAATGGCTGTTGACAGGAACAGTTGAGGTCAAAGCAAGGTCAGGAAGACCATGAAAAATGTCAGAGAAACAGCTCGTAGCATTGCAAGAAAAGCAACTCAAAACCCGTTTGACTGCAAGAGTCGTCCAGGACGATCCGGCAGACACTGGAGTTGTGCTTCACTGTTCAACTATTAAGTAATACCTGCACAAATATAGTCTTCAATGAAGAGTCAACAGAAGGAAAAAAAAAAAAAAAAAAAAACTCTCCTGCGTCCTCACCACAAAACTCAGAGTCTGAGCAAATTAACATTTAGACAAGCCTGATGCATTTTGGAGATAAATCCTGTGGACCCATGAGGTTAAAATAGAACTTTTGAGCAAAGGTACGTTCGGAGAAGAAAGGGCAGCGAGTTTCAAGAACATCTGTCCAACAGTTAACACGGGGGTGAATCGACCATGCTTTGGGGTTGTATTACAGCCAGTGACACAGGGAACATTTCACAGGTACAGTAGAGGGAAGAATGGATTCAATTCAATTCCAACAAATTCTGGATGCGAAACGTAACACCATCTGTGAAAAAGTTGAAATTAAAAAGAGGATGGCTTCTACAAATGGATAATGAACATGCCGCAAAATCTCCGATGAACTACCTCAAGAGGCGCAAGCTGAAGGTTTTGTCATGGCCTTCACTGTCCCCTGACCTAAACATCATTGAAAATCTTTGGATAGACCTCAAAAGAGCAGTCTGTGCAAGACAGTCCAGAAATCTCACAGAACTGGAAGTCTTTTAAGGAAGAACAGGCAAAAATCCCTTAAACTAGAATTTAAAGACTCCTGGCTGCCTTCAAAAAGCAGTTACAAACTGTAAAACTGGCCAAAGGCAGTTCTACGATGTGCAGGGTGCCCAAACTTTTGTTGTGGCGGTTTTCCTTTCCTGTTATTTTGAAAATGTAAAAGTCAAATTTAAACCTGATTTTTTTTTTTTAAACATATAATGGGAATGTCTCATCTATAACTTCATGCCTTTTGGAGATTGTTTCATCTTCACCTGGCTTCATTATTTACATGAATAGAAATTTTCACCTGGGGTGCCTAAACATTAGCACCCCACTGTAAGGTTTCATAGGAGTTCCAGTAGTCATATCTGACCAAATCCAAACTGTGCCTGGTTATTAAAGCTGTCAATCATGCATATTACCACCTACCTATTTGAAAACACCTGATTCAAAGTCTGTACCACAGGGTCTTCCACGACCAAAAGGCAGGTGTAGGAATCTCGTTTCCTCCAGACCACTTGATGCTAAAAGGTAATTGTGGATTTGTCTGTAAATGATGCTAAAACACAAAAACTTCACCTTTAACAGCAGTCGTTTGAGGGTTAAAAGTTACAAATTCTTCATAGAGCCGCTGCTGCTTGTTAATATTTTCTAATAGATGGCATGTAACTTTGCTTTTCAGGTTTGTGCATCCAATTATTAGGTTTCCATCACCTGACAACTTATGCATAACAAAGTCTGACACATGCAAAGTCACTGAAGTGTCTGCTGAAGCTCCACAAATATTTGCCCCCGTTACCATTGTTTTTGGTCACGATGGTGTCATACTTTAAAGATATGACCATGCTACTTCATATTCACACTGATAAAAAATAATATGGAAAATCAAGACTGGTGGACACTGCTGCGGTTGCATCTTCATCGCTCCAGTTTGCTCATCAGAGGATCCATGGCAGACAGAAAACAGGCCTCAAATTCCTGGTCAGAGAATCGTTCGACGGAGCGGCGGGCGCTGCGGCGGATTTCAAGGCGGGCTGCGGCAGACAGTGCCAGGATGCTTTCCATGGCAGCGGCGTAGCTGTCCTCACTGTCGGCCAGAAATCCTGTCTGTCCGTCTTCGTAAGGTACCACGATGTCGAGTTTAGGACCGCCAGATTTGTGGGCGAGGACGATGGTACCTGCGGCCATACACTCCACCACGCCTAGAGACGCAGAGAGACGAATTACACATGAGAGGTTTTAGAACAGTGTTTCTCAAATGGTTCTGCTTTATGGTCAATATTTTACTATGGGCATCAAGACACAGTGCACTTTCACTCTTTGCAAACCAGCCTCAAGGAAATACACACCGTTGCCCATAAAGTTGAAATAAAAGCACTTTTTACCTTTACTCATGAAATGACTGTGATAATGTGATTTATTCTTTAGTGTGTATCTTCTAAAAATGTAATTAATCAGTCTCTTCCAAAGGTAATTACTGATGTGTATAAACAGGAATAAAAAGAAGAATGTGTCTGAAAAATTATTTCAACTTCATGGGCAACAGTGTATATATTTTGGAACCAAGTAAATATACAGTCTATGTAATCTGAGTATATTCTGAATAAAATATACACATACTGTATATCTGGTGCATTCAAATTCACACAACAAAATCATTAAAAAATAATTACAAATATAAATCAACAAAATAGAAAAAAAGGGAAAATAATATAGAAAATTAACACATTTTTTACAGTACAAACTGAACAATCCAGACCATGAAGAGAAATACTGGCAGATGTCAGTGACACCCCTTATCCTCTTTCCAAGTCAGGACTTCAGCTATACTTTTGTTCTAAGTTTTGTGACCCTAGGCCTTTCTATTCTGTTACCACTTCAAAAAAACCAAAGTTTGACATCCGCCAACAGGGTGATGATAATACACCTTCAGCCCAGAGGAAAAAGGATAAAACCTGAACAAAATAATCAGCCAAAGAACCCCCAAAAAACCTCATGCAACTCCCTTCCAGTTATAGTCTGCACAATGTTCTTCCGAAACTTAAACTTCTGTAAAGATGTAGAGGTTATAGGTCACATTAAAAGGTGTGTGTGTGTATATATATGTATATAAATGATATTGATAATTATGGTTTTATCATCCAAGCATATATATATAAGTGCATTCCTCACCTATGCCAAAGTGTTCGTTCCACATGGTATGCAGGCCGATGGTAGCATCCACCAACTCTCTCTTCAGCTCCTCAAAGGGCAGGTTGAGTTTGAAATCGACGCGATCGGCAACGCCCAGCTCCTGGCAGAGCCCCCTCAGCATCAGCACTCTGTCCTCGTCCTCCTGGTTCCTGCATCCTCCTATCAGCACCAGCCGCAGTGACTCCCGCCCGCCAGGCCCCTCCCCTTTCCTGTCCAACAGTTTACGAAATGCCCTGATTTGCAGCCGATGGTCTTTCTCTGGCCGGAACTGACCCACTGAAACAATGGAGTAACACTTCCTGTCTGCTGCTCTTCCTCCTCCTTGTTCTTCTTCATTTCTGAGCTCCTGTCCGACCTCCTCCCAGCTCTCATCCACGTCTTCCGGGTCCTCCTCTTCCAGCGGGATGTCCAGGAAGGCCCTGACATCGCATGGTGGGTAGACTACACTGGTGCGGCTGGGAGACCGCCACAAAGCCAAGATGTGTCCCAGTGTCCATGTGGAGTTTACCATGATGATATCGCTGCAAGAGCCAGCCAGACCGTAGAGCAGTGCGAAGCAGCAGTAGTACATCACCTTCACAGCACTCAGCACAGGGTTTCTGGAGATGAAGTCAGCGTTGTTGAACCTGAAATACACAGGAGGGAGCACACAGTCTTTTACTGTCCAAACACCGAGTCGCAAAACCAGAAAATATTTGTGTTTGCGCTCTTTACATACATTCCGACTCAAACGTTTGGACACACCTTCTCCTTCCTATTTGTATTATTTTCAACATTCATGAAGATATTCAAGCTGTGAAAGAACATGCTTGGAAATACTGTTTATAGCAAACAGAAGAGTGTTAAACAGCCTAGAACATGTTTTGTGTTGTAGATTCAGGACTTAGAGGACAGCTTTGCACACTCACGGCGTTCTCTAATAAGATTCATGAGGTAGTCACCAGGAACGGGTTTCAAATTTGTGCCATTAGTCTTCTCAATGCGCGTCAGGTGATCTGTTGTCTTGTGCAGAGTAAGGGTGTGTGCAGAGACAATAGCCCTATAAGTCATACTACATCTACTGCACAAAGTCATATTATGGCAATAAACACTCAGTTAAGTAAAGAGAAAAGACAGTCCATCATTACTTTAAGAAATTATGGTAAGCGGAGGTGAAATCTCAAAAACTCTGAATGTGTCCCCAAGTGCAGTCACTAAAACCATCAAATGTTACGAGTGGTCAAAAAACATTAAATACTGTGATGAAACCGGCTGTAATGAGGACCATCCCAGCACAGTAAGACCGAGATCTACCTCTGTGTCGGAGGATACGTTTCTTAGAATTTCCAGCCTCACAAACCACCAATTTCCCACAGCATCTCAGATAGTATTTGTGGTTCTGGAACATGGATTTTTCTTTTATTGACTGACCTACATTTCTTAACGTAATGACAGACTTCCTTTCCTCTTTAGTTAAATCAGTGCTTCTTGCCATAATATAGATTTGTATAGTAGCTGTAGTGGCACTGATGTGGCTTTTCATTCTGTATCTATCCTTACTCTGTCCAAAACAACTGGTGGTTAAAAGGTCTTTAAGAAGGCAAGAAATGGCACAAATTAACTCTTGCAAAGGCTCACCTGAGATCTGAAAACCAGTGGATACTTTGGTCAATTTAAAATATAAAACACATTCTGGGTTATTCTGCATTTCTTTCTATATAATTTCATACAAGTTCTTTCACAGTGTGGATGCCTTGAGTATTAATACTATGTTGGAAGTAAAAAATAAATAATAAAGAAAGAGTAGGTGTGTATAAACCTTTGACTGGTATTGTATGTTTGTGCAGCGGTACCTGGGGTTCCTCTCTCTGACGACAGACAGCATGTCAGTGCTCACGGTGGGATAGTGAACATAGCTCGCCACCTTACAACCGCCCAAGTAGCGGAAGATCGGTAAAGTGAAAGCATAACCCATCGAATCAACATACAGGTCAGGAACAAAGGATGTTAACGCCTCCCAACCTGCAACACATATGTACACATTACCCTGTGGTCTTTGAGACTTCAGGGAAAGGGACAAAACTATAAGTGGATACTGTTAAAATACTCTTGGCAGCCTGAATTAAAAAGGGACACCAAAATTTCTGCAGAAAAGTGTCTGACTGACTCTTGAAGTCTTACCGAGGAACATGGAGCCAGCGCTTTGACCAAGAAGGGTGAAGTGAGGGTAAGAACTAGCCTCCACCAGCACACGGTGATGCAGGAAGATGAAGGTAACAGGCCGAGGCAGTGTAATGTTGAAACGCCGGCGGGCTCCCTCCAGAATCTGTTCACCAGTCACTCCCTGGTCACCAGTGTAAACCACGAAGGAGACGTGAGGATATCTAGGAAGAGGTGGAGAACACAAAATCAAGTCAATTGGAATTCTGGCTTGAGAACTGTTCCATACCAAACTGTTACCATACAGTAGCAGCAAGAGTTTGTCCAACACAATGAAAATGCATCTTTATTCTGTTTGAGGTTTATGTAAACTGTGATGCATAAAAGAAGCTGTGAAAATATGGACAGTACTGCAGAGCCATGACAAATCTTCACAACATGGACAAAAGGAGCTATAGGCTGTTTTGAACTTTCCTTTGTTGTGACAAGTATTAATGCACTAATACTGGTGCGTTAGTCCTGCCTGCATGAGCCAGTACATGATGAAACTGGTTCTCATGAGGATCTTCCTAATAAAGGAGAACAGTTACCTCTGCTGCATAGGATACATTTACTAACATAGAAACTGTCACTTTACAGACACCACCATGTAGGGACATATTAATTATTTTTTAGACTGACCATCCTTCCTGAACTACTGATGGACAAAGTAGATGAAAATGACAAAAAAAATGGCACAAATTACTTCCTGAAAATGCACACCTGTTATCTGAAAGCTGGTAAATATAGCACAATCAAAAATATAAAAAATGTTCGGGGTTATTTAACACTTTTTTGTTTGCAACACAATTCCATGCTTGTTCTTTCACTGTCTGAAAGTAGGAAATAATCAAAATAAAGAAAACACACTGAAGGAGAAGGTGTGTCCAAACTTGTGACAGGTAGTGTATGGTCCCTATACAGTGTCATAATAGTGGAACGACACATTAAACCAGCTGAGAGAGTCGTACCGGTGCATCAGGGCCCTTAGCGAGCCCCAGAGGACCCGCTCCCCGCCTCCTCCAGCGTTGCAGTACGGGTGGAAGAAGGCCACCGCCGGGCCGCTGTCACCGGCGCGGCGGGCTTTTCGACGCCCGTGCAGCCACACGCGGAGCCCCAGCAGGAGCAGGAGGAGCAGCAGGGTGAGGAGCAGGCTGAGGTAGACGCAGGGTACAACCAGGGACCACAGCAACCTGAGGACGGGACACAGAGGACTGTGAGTGGGGGGTGGGTACAGAGCCCACCAGAGGAGGCGGACGCACTAAACCACCGGGGGCAACAGGGCGTAAACAGCGTGAGTCCTCGTTCACGTCCGCTGGGACTTTTAGAATCATCTCTACATTAGCTGGTTAGCTGCTAACGATACGTTCAGACCGACAACAGGAAGCCAGACACAAGTTCATTTCGTGGTGACACTCAGTTTAGAGTCGAAGGAATCATTTTAAAGCGGGGAGGGAAGGGGGTCGCGTGTGAGAAGTTTACCTCATTAAATCACAGAAACACAGCGAAAGGTGGTGATGTTCGTGTCCTGCCATTTTTACAACGCTCGATGACACATCACCGGAAGTTTCGGCCGGCGGACAGGAAAGACAGGCTCTGATTGGCTCAGAGTTTGTTTACCAACACGTCACCGACACGTGACATTTTTTAATTATATATAGCGTTCAACAAACTGAAAATATGGTAAGGACATAAAATGCGAAAGGTAAGTCTAAAAAAATATTAATTTAACAAAAGTAGCCACTGCATGAGAAAATACCAATGTGATGAACACAGGCACATGGGGGTGCATCAGTGTCCACATGTCTGACTGCATATGGGTGTAATTAAGGATAAAATGTGATTCTACAGACATATTCTGCATCACATTTTCCCTGCAATCTGTAGTTTTTTTAACTGGGACTATACCGGACCTCATTCTGCACAAATTTCAACAATGTGTCTTCAGCATTACAGTGTGTGTGCTGGACTGTCCTGTCCACAATCCACATCTGTCTCCTGTTAAACATCATGAAGAGGAGAACATGTACCACCACGGACTACTGACCTGCTTGAGTTTGTAAACGAATAATGAACTGAAATTGACACCCTCGATTCCCAAATGACTAAAAAAGAAAAAAAAAGTGGAGATAATGTGACACCCATCTATTATTTTTTTTTGTGGCGGTGGTGGCATCAATGTATACATTTTGTTGATATTTACAAAATATAATGAAGCCGGTTGTCATAAGCCTTGAAAATGTTTCCTAGTGTGAGTGTTTTTTAGTGTCAGATCAAGCAGCCAAACAGACAAAATCACTAACATTTTGTCTGATTAGGAGAATCTGTTGTATGTGCATCTCAGATTTAAAAACAACTAGCAACTCTGTTTTTGCTGAAAGGCATCAGAGTCGCTTAATATCAGAGTTAGTGGCGGAGCTGAAGGGATAATTTGTAGCTTTTTGCTTAAAATCTCAAAAATTCTGAACATTAGGGAGTGATAAAATAATCACAAAATAAGAAAATGAGTAAAAATTTAAAAAACAAATCAAGAAAATGAATAAAATAATTAAGAAATGTCTTAAAGAATAAACAGAATTCTCAGGAAAATCAACAAAAAATAAGAATCTTAAAAAAGAAAGTGAACAAAATAAACTAAATGAGAAAATGTGCAAATAACTGAGAAAAAAAACCAAAATCATCCAAAAAATGAGTAAAATTAAACAAAAATTATTACTATAAAATAAACAAAAAGGGCAAAAGAAGTTACAAAAACAAACAAAAATGTACAGTCAAGAAAAGTGAACAAAAAATTAGGCAGATAAGCAACAAAATGAAGAGAAAGGGACAAATTCATGTCCAAATTGAACAGTACAGTCTGGGAAGCAAGAAACCTGAAGAAAAAAATAACACCACAAGAAACTAGAAAATGATTGTCAAAATAGTTGAACTTGCTGGAAAAGTGCAAGAGTCAAATTAACTATTCAGCGGAGTACTTTAATTTGTTGGTCAGTTTATTTTACTAATTTTTTAAATGCATACTTTAAATTACTTTGTTCATTCTATTTGTTTCCTGTTTGTTTTTCACTCTTGATCATTATTATTTTATTAATTTGATTTTTTTTTTAATTTGTAGATTGTTAATTTATTGCTTATTTTAATACTTACTGAATAAATCTAAATTGAACAGATGCAGTCCTTTGTAGCTCAATCCTCATTTTTATGCATTTTAATATATTTCACATTTAAAGATTAAAGGTTATGCATAGTTTAATTTAGTTGAAAATTGAGATATTTTCGATCACCCGTCTAGAATTTATACTCCTAATACCTATAGAAATCCTATTTCAATTTCCAATAAAAATAAGTCTTACTGCTATTTTATTTAGATATGAATGTGACAACATGGCCAGTTGGATGAGGGTTTGCCGACTGCCATTCTGTCTCTTATCTGCCTGTTTGTGTCTCCTTTTATTCACTCTTTGTCTTTTTACTCCCTGTCTGAGAATTTATGTGTTGATTCCTTCGATGATCTGTCAAAATACTGCTCTGATTACTTGATGCAACTGCCAACTTTTATTTTACTTTTCATTTTATTCACATAATAAACATTTATTGCTCATTGTGTATTGGCCGATGGTGTAGGTATGTTTGAACAGCGGGGGATATTTGTATTTGAGCATCTTTCGATTCCTGTAGAAATTTTGAGTGGCAAACATTTAATTTTCTGTGTTTTGCATTGAGTAATGCATGTTTATAAAAAAAACAAGTGATCAAATTGTAAAAGCTGGAGGGTGCTCAGAGTGCGCACCTCTGCAAAACTATTAGGTTATGTGATCATGTTGGTTTGTTTGTTAGCAGGATTACACAAACTACTGGATGGACTTTTTTATGAATGCACCATCTCACAATGTTAAAGAAAGTGAAAAATTGATCCAGAAATTGCATGCTGACCCAGTTCATCTCCCAAATTTAATGGGTTTATCCTCAGCCCGCGGGCTACCATTGGTGAAAATTTCATCAGTTTTTGCGTAATCCTGGCAACAAATGGACAAGCAAAGAAAAACATGATCACATAACCTTCCTGGTGGAGGTAAAAATTAAAATAAATGAGCAAAATAAACAAGGAAACCAGCAAAAATAAAAGCAGAGAAATATTGATCCCTTCAAGGAAATGAGAGTCAAGTTCATTGGAAAAAAAAAAAAAAAAAAAAAAATCAAATTAATAGAAAGTCTTCAGTCTGCCATCAGCTGTGGTGTTGAACATCCTGATGGGAGTGGGGATGAAGTTATGAAGTGATGTTGGTCGTCCACTGCAGCTGCTCCTCTGTTGGGACAGAATCAGAAGGTGGTTCATGATGTCCTCCCACCTCTTCTGTGAGCACCTCTCCACCACAGCCAGCAGTGAGTCCAGCTTTCATCTATCTACTAATCCAGTCTTTTTCACCCGTCTGTCCAGCTGTTTTACTTCTGTATTGCTGTCTCACCATCAGGCTGCAGCAGAAAGACTGTACTGTCCACCACTGACTGGTAAAACAAGTACAGCACATGTAAGCCACATGAGCCTCCCGAGGTAAAATACCTGACTTTGTCCCTTTTCATAGCATGTCCTGTGTCCAGTCCAACTTACTGTCCAGATGTTATACCAAGATACACTACCGGTCAATAGTTTGGGCACACTTTTTGTTATTTTTATTAATTTCAACATCGTACATTAATACTGAAGACATCCAAACTGTGAAAGAACACAGATGGAATAGAATAAAAAGTGTTAAACAACACAGAACATGCTTTATATTTTAGATTGTGCCACATTTATCTTTGATGACAACTTTGTACACTTGTGGCATGTTTCATTAGATTCATGAAGTAGTCACCTGGAATGGTTGTCAGCTGTATAGGTGTGCCTTGCCAAAAGTTAATTTGTGCCATTTCTTGCCTTAATGTGCTTCAGACCATCGGCTGTCTCGTGCAGAGGAAGGTTGGGTACAAGGACCAGTGCTGTAAAGTGAGGCCAATGTGGAAGTAAGTTAAAGATGTAATCCTGCAGGCAGCTACTGGGGCATCGTTCATTCAACTCCAAGAAACCCTGACTCCCATAGACTCACATTGAACTTCTCTCTGAAAATAATAGGTGAAAACATTTTTGTCATGAGTCATCATTGTCTCAAACACTTTATTAGGACCCTCTAATGAGTGATCTGGTGGTCCATCTTTAACCTTTGTCTCTGTTTAAGGTATTCTGGCAAATAATCACTCCTGCGCTGGGATTCGATTGACAGGTCACTATGGTAACTCGACTTGCTCATGGAATTGCACTGACTTGGACCCTTGTAACTTTTATTTTTTTAATAAAACAGTTTTTCCTGACAGTCGCTCAACTGTAGTTGTGTGTAACAACACTATAATATGACTTTGTTGTGGAAGGTTTGATTAAGTTTTACTGAGTCAGTAAGCTAGTGGTTAGCATTGGCTTGCCCATAAGAAATGTGACATATTACATTTGCATAACTCCGCTGCCATTTGCCCACATATGGTTATATCCTGGTTTTGGCTCCAAAATGTTATCCAGGAAGTGACAACATGATTGGCCTCAAAACAGCATCATGGTTATTTTGCCCAGTAATATATCCAGTCTATGGTACAGTCAGTAACATTATTAGTACTACTACAACTACTGCACAAATCCATATTATGGTCCAGTCCATGATTACTTTATGAGATGAAGGTCTTATCATCAAAAAAATCTCAAGACCTTTGAATGCGTCCCCAAGTGCAGTCACCAAAGGCATCAAACAAAGATGAAATTTGCTCTCATGAGGACCAGCAAAACAATAACAAAGCAAAAACATTGAAGACGACTGTGTGTCCAAACTTTTGACTAGTAGTGCATTTGTTGGTCAACATCACCTTGATACCTACCGTACTATTGTTGCCTGGCTGAAGAGCAGGCTTAGAAATTTGAAAGTGTGCTACTGTGTGTTTTTTTTTTTTAATCTTAGAACTATTGTGTTATTTTGGTCATTGACTGGAGTTTTTGTGACTTCAGAATAAAAAAGTAGGCAAAATGACAAGAAAAAAAAAAAAAAAAACCTGAGCAGTTCAACATAGAAAAAAAAAATAACCCAAAATGTAAAAAGGTATTATTTATGTAAATACTAAATTGCTACTAAAAGTACACCTAAAAGTTTACTTCTAAGTACACTACTGGTCATCCATCCATCCATCCATCCATCCATCCATCCATCCATCTTCTACCGCTTATCCGTGGGGTCGGGTCACGGGGGCA
>JAQQAE010012378.1:0-13196 GCA_029823295.1 Pseudamia nigra | reverse complement strand
TGCTAGCGCTGCTGCCTTCATTCGAATAGTGACTGTAGAGACACTTCTACTTGCTGCTCTCTGTTCAACAACCCACTTTTCGAGTTTGTCCTCCAACTGTGGCCATCTCGCTTTGTTCCCTCGGAAGCTCCGTTTAGTCTTCTTTACCTGGCGCAGGGCGTCTTCTTCCTTCCTCCACTTCCGTACCATTGATTCGTTAACGTTGAATTCTCTCACTGCTGCTCTATTTCTGTGTTCAGCTGCGTGACTGATAGCCTTCAGTTTGAACTCTGCGTTGTAAGCGTGTCTCTTGAAAGGAGCCATTTTGGGGTGTTTACACACACTGCTGTTACTTCCGCTGTTACGGCCCCTGACAACGGTAGCCGCGATTAACCAATATTAGTCCATACGGTAGCCGCGATTAACCAATATTAGTCCATATATAAGGCGCACCGGATTATAAGGCGCACTGTCATATTTGGACAAAATTGAAGGCATTTATCCGCGCCTTATAATGCAGAAATGACGGTAATCACAAATCTTGTAATAACTGAATCTTGAACATGCCATTTTTTTCTCTCTGTTTGACAGTGAACAGTGTTCGACATCATGTATTTTACATTTACCAAGTTCTGGATCTGACATTGTATTAATGACCATTAATGTGACATTTACATCATTTTTGCATGTAAACAACCTGTTCAAATACACTACATTGAAATATAATCAATTCTATATCATAAAGTTACTTCCTGCTTGAGGAGTTCTTATAAGATACAGTTTTACTTTTCCCCAAGTACTTCTATTTGAGTCATTAGACTGATTTCTTACTTTTTTTGTATATTTGTCACACGTAAATTTTTCATATCATCAAACAAACTTATATAATATATTTAAGAAAAAAAAGTAAGCTCAAAGTTTTTGAATGAAGGTTTTTATTTTGAAGGTTGGAAAAAATCCAAGCCTACATGGCCCTGTGTGAGAAAGTGTTTTCCTGAGTAGCAACAACTGCACTCAAGCCCTTGTGATAATTTGTAACGAGTCTTTCACAGACGCTGTGGCGGAATTTAGTCCCACTCATCTTTGCAGAATTGTTGTAATTCAGCAACATTGGAGGGTTTTGGAGCATGAACCACCTTTTTAAGTTCATGTTGCAGCATTTCAACTGGATTCAGGTCAGGACTTTGACGATTCCAATCCAAAGTCTTCACGTTGTTTTTCTTAAGCCATTCAGAGGTGGACTTGCTGGTGTGTTTTGGATCATTGTCTTGCTGTAGAACCCAAGTGCACTTCAGCTTGAGGTCATGAACAGATGGACATTCTCCTTCAGGGTTTTTTGGGAGAAACAAGAATTCATGGTTCCATTTACTACAGCAAGTCTTCCAGGTCCTGAAGCCGCAAAACAGCCCCAGACCATCACATGCCACCACCATATTTCACTGTTGGTATGACGTTCCTTTTCTGAAATGCTGTGCTACTTTTACAGCAGATGTAATGGGACACACACCTTCCAAAAAGTTGAACTATTGTCTTGTTAGTCCACAGAGTATTTTCCCAAAAATCTTGAGGATCATCAAGATGTTAGGTGGCAAAACTGAGACAAGCCTTTATGTTCTCCCCAACTGGTCGAGGCGGATGGCCGCCTACCCTGAGCCACTGGTTCTGCTGGAGATTTTTCTCTTCTGTTAAAGGAAGCCCCCCCCCACCCCCCACTGTTGGCATGCTCTTGGTGGTTCTGTTGGGTTTTACTCTCTGTATAGTCTTGAGGTCTCTGCCTTGAATTGCGAAGCGCTTAGAGATAATCTTCGATTATGATTGGTGCTATACAATGTCCATACAATAATTTCCAGTAGAGAATAATGTCTGTTTTTAATGCAGTGCCACCTGAGGCCCAAAGATTACAAGAATCTAGTTTTGTCGACCGTCCACCTGATTCTCTGAATCTTTTGACGATATTATATACTGTAGATCACCGGTGGGCAACTCCAGGTTCTGAGGGCCTGTGTCCCTGCATGTGTTTCAGCTGTCTCTGCCGTGTCCACTGTTGATGACCTGGATCAGGTGTGTTCAGTCAGTCAGAAGCTGGATGATACACTGGGTGGTGTAGAGACAATGAATACCGAAGAGACAGCTGGAAAACAACCAAGACTCTGGCCCTTGTTGCCCATCCCTGTTGCAGATGGTGAATCTTTAAAAATTATCATGGCCTCAAACATTTTATTTGGACCCTCTAATAAGTAATGTGATGGTCCATCTTTAGCTCTTTGCTCCTTTATTAAGATATTACAGCAAATAATCCAACAAATCACTGTCGTGCTGGGGTATGACTGACATGTCGCTATAGCAACAGCTCGCTAGTGAAGTCAGACTGATTCAGACCTTCGTATCCTCTATTTATTCAATATGTTCATAGTTATACATGACATACACTCGACTGCAGCTGTGGGTAAGTGTTTACAGTAACAACACTGTAAGATGACTTTGTTTGACACTGCGTGGTTAAGTTTTACTGTGTCAGTAAGCTAACGGCTAATATTAGCTTCCTATGAGTCCCCTGGCATGAACGCTTCATAAGCCCCGCTGCCGTTCATCCTAATATGGTTACATCCTGTTTTTGGCTCCAATATGTCATTCAGGAAATGACAACCTGATTGACCTCAAAGCAACCTTTCAGAAACTAATGGGTGACATCACGATGACGTTGTCAAGTTATGTATAGAGTGTGTGGTTGAGGAACATTTTTCTTTTTATATGTTGTTTATGTTCTATTGGAAAAAGAAGGCATCATGAGATTTGCAAATCATAGCGTTCTGTTTTTGTTTACATAGTGCATAAAACAATGAACAAAAATGGGCAAAAATAATGTGGACATGAGCAATATATTCCACAAAACGAAAACAGAATGGTAAAAAACTGAACGCAATCATCAAAATTAATGAAAAACAAAAAATCTTAAACCGTATTTTGAAGGTGGCGGAAACACTCTTCCGCCTCCATTTTTTTCGGCCTTTTATTTTGAAGAGCCTGGCGGAAGTGCAGTTCTCCATCACCGCGTTAAGCTTGACGCGCCGCTGTTTGCGCCGCTTTCCTGCTCCAACTTGGATCTCTCCATCCGACCGCCACACGGACCGGGTCTCCGCCGCCGCACGGAGGATGACAGGGACAGCCTCTCCCCGTCCTTCACCTCCAGCCACCGGGAAACACCTTCCACTGTCACCGAACTGAGGAAAATCCACCCGAAAAAGGCCGACACTCTCCAGTATGGTGTCAGACTGGGCGGAATGCCTGGGAATGGGACAGACATCTCACTGAAATCCAAACTGAAACACCAGGCCGGTATGCTCATTTTGTAAATTTAGGACGCCAAGTGAGATGCAAAATGGGCTTCCTGCACCAGCTCCATCTCTTACTGTGGAAAAACATCTCTCTGAAGAGGAGGGGGCCGGTAAGTCAGCACATTTATCCACCTTCCAGTCTGGAAAATGATCCAAACAGTGCACAGTTTGGTAGAAAACAGACATCGGGGCGTCGGTTCAAGCTGCTGCATTGCCCGCAGCAGCCCGGGCTTGTTTGGGTTCCTTGTCTCTGGTTGTGGATGTGAGCAGCACACATTAGAATAACACCGCAGTGGGTTTGATAAGAGCCTGGTGGCAGAGTCTGGAGCAGGAGGCTGCGCTGTCAAACAGGTTGTTTGTGGATAAACAACAGTTCAACTCCATTGTGTCTGTGTTTGTCAAACTCGGTTGCCTGTGCACTCTGCACCCGAAGCTGCTGGAAATGTGTTATGTCTGCTTGGTGTGGTCAGTTGCATCATATCCATATCATTCAAAACCTGTTACAGGCTGTCAGAGGCGTAGGTTTCAAGGAGATTGGGGGTGGAGGGGCATTTGTCTCCCCCAATAAAACACTCATATGCAGCTCTCTCTTGCTTTATATCAGTGATGGCAGTTACATTTCATTGCCAGTCTTGATTTTTTTTTTCTTAATTTCTATTGGTTTTTACACTGCCTGGCCAAAAAAAAGGTCACCACCTGGATTTAACTAAGCAAATAGGTACGAGCCTCCCATTGGATAATTTATGCATGGGTGATTATGTCTCAGTTGGCAACAAGTGATATAAGGATCGTGGTGAACCATCATCTTCGAAGAAAAAAATGTGGTTGGAAAAAATCTTGAATGATCATGACCGGTAATCACTTCAATGTGTGGTGAAATATTGTAAAAAAAAAAAAACAACAACAGTAAAACTCAGGACTATGTTTAATAGTGAAAGTAAAAGCATTTCCACACACACAATGCAAAGGTGGCTCAAGGGATTGGGACTAAATAGCTCTGTAGCCTTAAGAAAACCACTTACCAGTGAGGCTAATCAGAAAAAAAGGCTTCAGTTTGCTAGGGAGCATAATATTTTGTTGTTATGCCTTTAGCTTTGATTACATCACACATTTGCTGTGGCATTGATTCAATAAGCTTCTGCAATGTCTCAACATTTACTTACGTCCAGAGTTACATTTATTTTTTGCCAAAATGTTGAATTGATGATGGGAGAGTCGGACACTGTGCAAAGTCTTCTCCAGCACATGAAAGGAAATGCTTTAACTTTGACTATTAAACATAGTCCTGAGTTCTACTGTTGTTTTTTTTTTTTTTACAATTTGATTTTACCACACATTTAAGTGATTACCGGTCACGATCATTCAAGATTTTTTTCCATCCACATTTTTTCTTTGAAGATGTTGGTTCCCCGCTATCCGTATATCAATTGTTTCCAGCTGAAACATAATCACCCATGTAGAAATTATCCAATGGGAGTCTCGTACCTATTGGTGACCCTTTTTTTGGCCAGGCAGTGTAGAAGACTTTGATACAGTACTGTACTTTTATTTCAGAGCAAAATGAACAAAATAAGTTAAAATTGACTGCTTTCCTCATTTTATGTTTATTTTGTTGGTCATTTTCTTGTTAATTTTTTTTGATTATTTGTCTTCGCTGTGTGATTTGCTGTTTGTTCTTGATCATTTTTGTTTATTTTTGTTCACTTGATTATTTTGTTCAAACTGACCCATTTTCTGGACTATTTTGTTTGTTTTTCCTCATTTTCATTTTTTTGGCATTTTTTTGGTTAGTTTGTTCATTGTGGTGCATTGTTTTGTTTTCTTTAGTTTTGTTGATTCTCTTGAGTATTCTGTGAACTCCGACTAATATTCTTAATTATTTTGTTCATTTTCAGCATTTTTTTAAACTAATTTTTTTGATTACTTTGCCCTACCAATTTTCAGACAGAATATACGCCCTTGCAGGATATCAAAGTCATGCTGAAGTATTAGTATGTGGATGTGATTGAACATGAATCCTCTATAATATCTGCAAATTAGATACATTTTTTACTCAAAAAGTGGAGTAATTTTAGCCTATTCTTCATGTCTGGACTAATTTAACTGTCACTGCTATGTTTCCGAACCTGGAAACAAGTCTACAGTACAGCCACCGTATTGTATGTGATATGGGATTAATAATTACACAATGATAATTATTATAATAAGACGGTCAGTAATAATGCTAATTTTAATACTGTTATACAGTAATACATGTATGTGCAGTGTGGTTATTACACTCTAGACCTTACCTTACAATATAGCAATAGATTATATATTTATTGTATTATTATTACATATTATTTATTTATTTACATTTTATGCTGCTGCTATGACAACTCAGTTTCCCTGCGGGTATTCATAAAGTCTTCTGATTCTGGTGTCTGAGTAGGAAAATGCTCACTTTCAATTAAAGCTGAGAATTCAGAATATTCACATCGGCAAGGCTGTATACATGATACATGTCAGTGTCAGAACACTGTCATATTTGGAGTAATTGTGGAATATCCCAGTGCATGCAAACATAGTGTTATGCCCGGTGTTGGGGTTACCTGAGTGTATCTCGCAGTAGAAGATGTGTGACTCTTCTCTCCTGCTTCCAAGAGGGACCAATGCTTTCAGATAATTACAGTCCAAAGGAAACATAGTGGTAGGGGTAGGATACAACATCAGGGTGAGCACAGCCAACATAACAATAAAATAACCTTATTTTTAACAACTAAATTTCCTGCAGAAAAAACAAAACAAAATCAATTACAGGTTTCTAGATGAAAGATAAAATGCAGCTTCTTGACTCCTCCCTGTCTATGATGGACAGGGAGGAGTCAAAAAATACATGGAAAAGCATGTCACAGGCACTTTAGGTTAATTGGCTCCTGGTTCAGTGGACTTAAAGCCAAAATAATTCCACATGTGCGATGTGAAGTTTGGCTTTGAAACCAGGTCAATTTTTTTGAAATTATTAAAAATGACAGTATTTTCAAAGATGGCGTTAATATCATTGATATTGTTAATCGCAATCATTTCTAGGGCAATATATCGAGTGATTAAAAAATGTTATCGTGACAGGCCGAAAGTGAAATAGTATGTATAGAGAAATTTACAAATATGTTCAAAAAGGTTAATCATATTTTGGATGTGTACTGTATATGCGCTGTATCAAAGAATATTCAGAATATTTAGCTGATTTCATATGTCTTAGATGGAAATAGTCACAATATCAGACCATGTTTACATGATTCTTGTCCATGTCGGCATATTGTAGTATTTGGAATTAGACTGAGGTATAGTGTCTATATCATACTTGTTGAGAAATCTACTTGAAGCACTTTTACACAATTTCAATAAATAAACCATATGTAAAGTGACCATGTGGAAAGGACAACATCTGATTATTTTAAGTTTCATATAAATTCAAATTCATATCATGTCTAAGTAAGATGGACAACCTTTCTACAGGCGTATACTTTTACTAGTTATATTTTAATGTGATCTATTATTGTCGTAATTCTTTTGAAAAAACGAATGAAAGGAAAAGACAGATAAAGACTGACAGTTTTTTTTCAAACAAATCAAGATGCCGTCAAATAAGATGAAACAAAGTACCACTTTTCCTGCCAAATAAAAATAATGGCTAAATAAAAAAAGAAAAGACCGATATCAATGCTATAACTTTGCATGTAGGTTATATGATAAATAATTCAAATAAATTGCCAAGTATAGGATTGCAATTTATACAACTGACTCTTGAAAACGTTTTAGCATCCACTGGTGGGCCTAACGAGTTTTCTGGGGGAAACCCTGATTAGCACGACTCATTAACGCAAATGTATAATGATCAAATGGCATGAAGGCAGTACACTGCATTAGGGCATGTAGACACAGACGAGACGACCTGCTGAAGTTTAAACTGAACATGAGAATGGGGAACTAAGGTGATTTACATGACTTTGTGTCTACATGTCAATCCTGCGATGAACTGGTGACTCATCCAGGATGTACCCTGCCTTCACCCGAAGTCAGCTGGGATATGCTCCAGCACCCTCCCCGACCCTTGTGAGGATTAAGGGGTAGAAAATAGATGGATGGATGGAACATGAAAGCATGGATCCATCCTACCTTTTATCAACTCTTCAGGCTGCCGGTGGAGGCAGATTTTGGGACCTTTAGTCCTAAATGTGCATCGTTTAATTCTCACAGCCTACAGGTGTATTGCTGCTGACCATGTCCATGTCTTTATGACCATGCTGTAAAG
The DNA here is from genome assembly GCA_029823295.1 of Pseudamia nigra. Classification (NCBI taxonomy): domain Eukaryota; kingdom Metazoa; phylum Chordata; class Actinopteri; order Kurtiformes; family Apogonidae; genus Pseudamia; species Pseudamia nigra. The sequence goes on along the minus strand of JAQQAE010012378.1, from coordinate 5,588 downwards.
TAATAGTATAAAGAATGAAATAAGACAAAGATTTCAACTGAACTATATTGTGTTTATACAGCACCAGCCATAATCCAAGGTTATCTGAAGGCAGAATTTCACAGTCTTTTATGTCTACAGTTTTACAAACAACTGCTACTTCTTTGACATCAGAAGTTCTCTTAAATTGACAAACATCATTTGTGTAGACGATGCTGTGGTTCAGTCAGGGTCAGACAATTATCTGCCGTTAACCACTGACTGTATCCTGAGTTTTTTTCTGAAATTAAAAAAATGCATCAAAACTTTCTGTATATGAAACACGAGTGGATAGCTCTGTACTCCTTTGTGGCAAACATAGCCACCATCATCTGACATAATAACACAGCATGGTGTTTCTGTTGTGTTCGAATGGAACATCACTTTGTTCACAAAATAGACGTCAAAACGGACTCGAGTAAGAGAAAATTTTGAACATAGAGACCATGTGATAAATATATTTTTTATATTTGACTTACTCTTATCTGTTGGAAAGTCGACAATTCATGGAATTGGATTACTTTGGTGATTATTGCAATTTCTTTTTTTTAAATTTTTGATTATTTTGTTAATTATATTGTTTAGTTTGAATGATATTTGGCTAGGTTCTTGTTGCCTTAATTAGGTTTTCATTCTTTAATTTTGTGTATTTTCCTAGTCGTTTTTCAGATCTTTGCGTTTATTCTTTTTCACATTTAAGAAAGAAATTGCGTCAAAGTTATGTATTCGTTTAGAGTGAACAGTGTTCAAAATTCAATACATAAAGCATGTGATAACTTCAGACACTGTGAACATGTAAACAGTGGTGGTAAACAGAAATAGTCCTGAAGAAAAGTTACCCTCTAATTCTAGTGATGCAAGTAAAAGTAGAAGTACTCTTAAAAATAAACAGTTAAAGAGTAACTTGTAAAAAAACTATGTAATAGCGTTGGGACGATATGCTTTTGTTGCAATTCAATGTTATCATGATATTTGGGTGCCAATTGTGATTCTATGAGTAAGTTTTGCAATTTGATACTATTGATTATTGTGATTTTGTTATCAACAACAAGTTGAATTGCACAGTTCTCACTTCACTAAGCTTTGAATCAACCGAATGAACAATGTCCAAAATACTCCGAAATTAAACAAAATATCCACGAAATGAATCAAAATGAACAAAAATCAAGAAAATTTGCAGAGATGAACTAAATAATAAAACAAAACAATCAACGCACACAAACAAAAATAATGAAAAAGTGAACAAAAATATTATAGGATATAAAATATAAAGAAAAAATTCAACCAAAATGAGTGAAAATAATAAACATAAACAAAATGATCCAGTACATAAGCAAAACATCTGGCTAATGAACAACATACGTAGTTATAAAATGAACTTAATGATTCTGACAATGAAAAGAAATGAACCAAATACTAAATAAAAAACAAAAATGGGCAATAAACAAACAAAAATCAATCAGTTTTTGCTCCAAAGCATAGAGTGCTGCAGCATTTCTGTTATAGAGTCCAGCCGCCTGTCGTATTCATTGGAGTCGTCTCCTACAGCAACAGCTTCAGAGATGCTGAGAGGACACGTTCAGAATATGTAGCACCTGACGTGGAGAAAACCAGCTAATGCTAACTGTAAAGTAACTACAATATTAGCCGTGTTGTCTGTGACCAAAGTAGCGTTTTTCTCTGAAATGCTCCACATCTCGGTCACACCTGTTCGGAGAAACTCTGCGCTGTTTGACCCAGTGTGAGACTCATCATGACTCTTGTTTGGAGGACATGGGATGTGATGTAATGGGCAGCGATGATGATGATGAAGGTCACGGGTCGCACTGAAGACCAGCTCGTTCAGCTCTGCTCAGCTTGTCTGTGAATTCTGTCATCGCCTCTTCACATACGTACTTGTCACGTATTCACCATTTTCTGGTTTCGGCTAATACTTGTGACTCCCACGCCGACTCGCCGCTCATCCGGAAACAGATATGATGTAATGTTGTTGCTGTCAGGACCATAAGGAATAAATATCTATTTTCGGTAGAAATATTGATATTTAAAATCACGATATGCATGTGAATACTTCTTTTGACCCCGCCGCTAACTACTGTATATAACGAGAAATTTATTACAGCCTCATATTGATTTTTGTAAAATTTTTTAATTTGGTTTATTTTTGTTAACTTGATTGTTTTGATCATTTTTGCTCATTTTGTTTTTGTTCAATTCCTGATTAATTTTATGAATTGATTATTTTTTTCATTTTTGCTTATTTTGGTCATTCATGCTTATTATGTACCCTCATTTTATAATTTACTTGACTATTTTCTTCAGTTTTCTTGATTATTTTAATTATTTTATTCATTTTTTTCATTATTTGGTGTTTTTTGTTCATTTTTGGAATTATTTTTGTACATTTTACTAATTTTGCTGCTCAGTTTATTCATTTTGGATATTTTTACTTGACTATTTAGCTAATTAAAAACAATCTCAATTTTTAACAACCTCAGCCTTTTCTACTCTGACTCCTTGAGCTGTGGCAAAATGTAACTGTGGCAAAATGCACCGTCATTTTCATTCCAAATGTGACTGAGGAAGTCAAGGTTGTTCTGAAAAGCAACTGCACTCAGAAGTACATTTATTTGGAAAAAAAAAAAAAAAAACACTACTCGAGAACATGTAAAGGAGTAAATGTACTTGAGTACTACCAGCCTCTGAGAATAACAGTTGGGTTAATAACACTCAGACAGTGTAAGTATGAAATACTGCAGTACGGTGTAGCGGTAAGGTCAGATCAATATCCTGACAGATGTTCTCATGCCATCTCCAGACCCAACACGGTGACCTTTACCAGCCTGTTTTCGACGTTTGCGTAAAGCGACGCCCTTAATCCCTCCAGGATCTATTATTAGCCATCAGAAATCCTAATGGCTGCCAGCTGCTGTATCTGAGTGATGTTTGCTGTTTTCATAAGCTGATGCTGCATCTGTCCTCACACGCCGCCCTCTGTGCCTCTGCTGGCAACGGTGTGTGCAGATTTTGTGAGTTTTAGGGGCAACTATTTTTAGCCTTTCTACCTTCAGAAGAGAAGTCTGAAGCACCGAAGCGTCACAGTGTTAATAATAGCAACAGCTGCGTCATTTCTGTCTATAGATTTAGAATCACATTGTCGTCGTCGGTCGCAGAATGAGCTGACCGCAGATTGATGACCGGAGCAGAAGAATGCAGTCAGCACCTTACCGACACGGCTCCCGTCCTGTTGGATGTTGGCTCTTACCGGCAGAGACAAGCTCATGTTTTAATTAGAGGAACATCGGGATCCAGTTGATTAAAGAATCTGAAGAGGTTCTAAAAATAAAAACCCACCGGGGAGGTTTCTATAAAAAGGACTGTAACCAAAACACAGCCTTGTCTCTGAGCTCTAGCTCTGGCTTTATCCGACTTTACATGTACACTACCAGTCAGAAGTATGGACACATTCTCCTGGAATGTTTTTTTTTTTTTTTTTTTTTTACTTTCAGGATTGTCCATGAAATCTGTGCACATCCAAATTGTGAAAGAGCACATGTGGAATTAAAGTCTAAAACAACCCAGAACATATAGACTCACTGGCCACTTCATTAGGTACACTTGTTAACATAACTTCTTAATGAGATGAAAAAAACACAAAACTGGGCAAGGCATGAGGTGCAACATGTAATTAAAATAAAATGTAAGTGATTAATAAATATTAAATCATGGTAAATAAATGCACAGTTAAAACTGAATATTTTTTAGTGTTTTACCTGATAACAGAATAAAGTAATAAGCAGGATATTAATTCATTCATTTTTTTATTACTATTGTGTCTTGCATACACACAATATTCCCAGTCCTTTCATAGGCTTATAAGGCACCAAAAACATTGACATAAGACCAGTTGCCAGACAGTAGGCACACCATATACATTTACAGTTCAAACTTATATAAATACAAGTCTGCCCCCTTTTCCAGGCTTTACAAACAAAAGTACCCAATTTATACACGTTAATTCTAAATAACCATTTCATCTTGTCATTGTCACTGCTCCAGAACAAATCAGGCTCATCCACAAACATTTCCCCAAACAACAGTTTTCTAAGATCATCATACAGTATAAGGGGCAATACAACAGAAAATGATTTTCACTTTTAACCTCTCCCAACCCACACAGTCCACAGAGTCTGTCTTCTTCTGGGGTTTGTGAGAATAATAAGGGATTTAATAAAGGGAATAAAGAATAAAGGAATTTAATAACTCTCTACTTTATTTTTGGGCCAAGTTATGAAGAGCTTTTCTCAGTTAATAAAACTAGTACAAATACATGTATGGTTGGCTTTATGATAATTCCCAACATGTGGGATTTGGTCACTGATTGATTACCGTATTGTGAGTAGTCCTGTGTCGCAAAACACACTTTTCAGGAAGAACTCACAATGCCTTTGTGCAGCCAATCCCAAATGACCACTCCTCTGTCAAACACAAACAACCCTGTATAAAAGCACCACAGCTTTGGAAAAAACGACATCTGTAAGAATGCAACAACTGGGGCAACCTGACCGGGATCGTGTTATTGGAATGGTGGAGGTAGGGCCATACAGTGTATCCACCTGTTACAACTCAGAAACCCACCACCGTTATAGCAGTAGAGAATATTGGCACACTCTGTAGACAAGTACTGCACATGCAAAGATGTTACTTCAACAATGTGTGGTGCTTATATTTCTTGACAATATTTGGTCCTTTTTCATTTGTTTCATTACTCATCAAGTTAGGATATTCATTAAAAGGTAATGAAGAACAATATATATATGAGTATATATATATAATATATGAGTGGTCTTTTACATACAACACAGCTACAGCTGTGATTATACCTCCTCCTGAATTAAGCTGAATAAATAATAATATAACAAACTCCAAAGTGTATTTCTTCAGTACTCTAGTTTTGTCATATACAGCAAATCATGACCCCAGGCTCTGCTGGAGGGGTTTGAAATCTCAGCGCAGAGTCACCGCCAAAGGCATACATGCTCTTATAAACATGTTCAAATTAGCTGAGCACATCCTGCCTGAAACATAAAACTTATGACGTAAAAGCATATCATGATAACAACAATTTTCATTTTATCTCCAGCTCCATGTTGAATATTGTTCCAGCAGTCTGGCTTTGTTTGACTTTACATGTATAATTCACTGTGCTGTTGGTTTATTCTGTTAATCATTACAATAGTCATTGCAGTGAGAAAAGAATTATTACATCTTTTCCTGGTACTGTGGTTTAAATACTGTAACTTCCTCCTTATTTGTACAGCTGTGAGTGATAACCTAATGAGTCACAAACAAAAGGAGACTGAAACATACATTTACACAGCTTCTCTTTTTTACTGTAAATGGAGTATTTTACAACTGGACTTCACAACATTACATAAAAATCAGTCTTCAGTGTACATTCAGAAAATGAACAAAGTAACAATCCATCCATCCATCCATCCATCCATCCATCTTCTACCGCTTATCCGTGGGGTCGGGGGTCGCGGGGGCAGCAGCTTGAGCAGGGAATC
>JAQQAE010012377.1:0-13196 GCA_029823295.1 Pseudamia nigra | reverse complement strand
TTATTTATTATTACTTTTGTCAGATTCAAGCTATTTCTGTGACCATTGTGGGTTTTTCTGTCATTTACAGAAGGGTACCAACAATATTATCCACGTCTGTATATCTGACTTTGCCTGGAATGCATCACGGTCAGAACTCGTGCATTCTGAGCGGGAGAAGTCTGACTTCTCAGTTTTCTGGAATGCAGCTAGCCAGGCTACCGTTAGCCTCCAGAGCACTCTGCACCGAGAGCCACACTCAGCAGGGCAGCCATGCTCAAGTACAGGAGTGGTTTGGGTATCCAGATCAGGCCAGCCCTGCTCGGCTAGTGGAGCTGGATGGCTGCGCTCTTCATTGAGACAGTATATCATGGTCAGAAAAATGATTGCGATAGTTCTCATTATTTGATAAGTGATTAGTTGACTATCATGACAGGCCTACAAACAGTTTTCTGTCTGAGTACACTTTACCAGTCTGTGTCATTCAAAATGAATTGTAATCATTCTCATCATTCAGTCATTCTGTTCTGGTTTAGTTGAGTCATTTTGTACCGCATTGCTCCCTGCAGGACCGAGTTATCATAAACCGGTTGGACAGCATCTGCCAGGCCATCCTGAAAGGGAAATGGCCTTCTTCCAGCGAGCAGTACGAGTCTCCTGGCTCACTGGCTGCCAACTCATGTTTAACCAACAGCTTAGCTCAGCATCACCAGCAGCGAGGGGGCTTCACGTCCACCACAACCGCAGGCTCCATCCCAGGCCAGGCCCGAGTGCAGCAGACCACTCCGGGACTGGGCTTCCCCATCCCTCCACCTCTCACCAGAATACCTAAGGTGAGTGTCTGCTGAATAACCAACTCCCTGTGTTGTATTTTTCACCTGTCTACATTTATTCTCACTGTCATGTCATGGCTCATGAAAGTGGTGTCCAGTTAGTATGGATAGAAAAACTAATCTCACACGTAATTACTTTTTGACCATCACAAATTAACAAGGTTGAAATAGTTATTTTTGAAATGTTACCGGAGACAGGCCCAAAAGTTTTACTGTTAATTTCAACTTTATAAAAATAAGGCCTTAAAAGTCATTACAAAGTCTTAAATTTCAATTTGTCAGTTTATCTAATGTTCACATTTTTGATGCCTGAAAGCTGCAAGTGCACCTAATTTGGACTTCCTTTTGTCTACTGGAAAAATACGTATACTGTAGGTTTTTTTTTTATTTCGAGGAATATTTTGTGCAGTGTTTGGATCACTTTTGTTATGGTTTTGTCTATTTTGCTCAGTTTTTCTCATTTTGTAGTATATTTTGTTAATTTTCTTGGTCAGTTTGTGGGATATTTTGGCTTTTTTAATTAGTTTGTTCATTCTTGTGCATTTTCTTAATTATTTTGTTCATTTTTTCAATTGTTCATTGATTTATTGCTTATTTTGATAATTGTGACCATTTTTGTCCATTTGTGAAGGACTTTGTTCAGTTTGCGGATGATTATTGGATTATTCTGGTCATTTCTGTTCATTTTGGTCATTATTTTGTTCAGTTTATTAATTTTTGAGTATTTTTGCAGTTCTGTTGTTAATTTTTTTTTATAGTTTTGTGGCTATTTTGATCCACTTTTCTTGTTTTCCTGATTTGTTTGTTCATACTTGATGTGTTTTTGTGAATTTTCTTCATTATTTTGTTCATTTTTAAATTTTCGTTTGTAGTTTCGATGGAGGTTTTCATAACATTAAATAAAAATGAACAAAACTTCGTGAAGACCTGCAGGTGTAAACAGTTTCCACCACTGTGAGGACTAGATTTCATTTGCTCAGAGGATGTCTTCAGGTTCTTAATATGCAGGGTTCACATGCGTCTTGGACCATGAACAGCTGGAAAATGTTTGAGCAATTTTCCAGTTATGGCAAAACATATGGAAAACTAGCGCATTGACCTGTCGGAATCCACAAGTTCTAGAAACGGTGGTGTTTATAAAATGGGGGAGGTGACCTTTTTCAAAAGTTGGTCATAAATTACTATAAATTTCTATTCTTCTTTCGTTAATTGAGCGAAATTAAAGAGACAAATTTTGTGAATAAGCGTACAGTATTTATTATTTGTTACGGTTAGTTAATGTTATGTTCAACAACTGAGATAGTTCTTCTGATTTACTGTCCATAGCATACGAGGATAGTCAGTGTTTTGTGTTATTAATGTGTTATCTATGAGTCCTTGTTTTGAAGTTGCATCAAATTTCACAAACACATCAGCAAGTGACCTCGCTCTGGAAAAAACCACATTGAGCTGTCCATGTGAACATACTGAAGAGGATAGCTAGATGCCTACTTTGTCAAATGTGACTGTTGATGGTCATAGAGTTGCTAATCTGACTGGGAATTGTCTTTGTTCCAGTACCAAGGGTAAGTTTGGGTCAAAGTGTGTTTCTTTACATTTCTTCTGATTGTGAAATTCAATTCAATTTTATTTGTATAGCGCCAATCACAATTGAAGATTATAGGCACTTCACAAATCAAGACTATACAGAGAGTAAACCCAACAGAACCACTGGGTAGGAGGCCATCTGCCTTAACCGATTGGGGTTAGTGGACAGAAGAGAGACAAAAGAAAAGAGTAGAGATGGAACAACAGACAACACACTGGACAGAGGACGACGTCCCCAGACACTGGACCGGTCCACAATCCGCAAACACACAGCAAGGACATCAAGAGACCTAGAGCCTTAGGACTCAGGGAGGAAGCACAGAATTATGGGGAAGATGCAAGTTAGTATCACAGTATTGATGACATGAGAATGAATGCAAATAGAAAAGGGGTGGTGGGCTTGAGAGGGACAGAGAAAGAGAGGCGGCTAGAGTGAGAGGGTGGGAGATGGAGAGAGAAAAGGGAGATGGAGAGAGAGGATGTAGAGGAAGAGAGGGGAGGAGAGAGTGAGATGGTGGGACTGTTTTTCTTTTTTTACATTTCTTTGGAGAGAATTCAAATAGAGCATCATGACTGAAGCTGAAATTTCTGTTTCAGAGTAAAAAAAATATTGTTTATTAAAAATATTTTTAAAATATAAGAGAATCAATCAATCAATCAATCAAACTTTATTTGTATAGCACCAATCATAATCGCCGATTATCTCTAGGCGCTTCACAATTCAAGGCCAAAATCTTATGACTATACAGAGAGTAAACCCAACAGGACCACCAAGAGCAAGCCAAGGGCGACAGGACAGAATTGTGATAATGGTCAGTTTTGCAACATTAAAGTTGTTAAATGGTCATATTATTGTCTTTGGCAATCATACTTTGATAGAAAAAAAGTCACCAATAAGAAATGATCAGTATTCATTCAATTTCCCAAAAAAGGAAACGGTATTGTATCAAATCTTAAAAATGTGGCATCGCCCATCACTAATACATGCATTCTGAAGGAGGGTCATCATGTCAATGTGCTGGTGGGTCACATGACGGTTGAGCACGCCCACGCCAAAGACATGTCCCCATCAAATATTTGATAGGAGGGAAAGTGTGAGGTCACGATGTGGTTCAAATGCTCATGCATTTTCTTCTGTCAGACATTCTTAAAATCAATTAATTTTCAATATTAAATCAATAATGCTAGCAATTTTGTAATTAATGTTTTTATGCAAGGAATATATTTCTATCAGTTAGGTTATATGGTTCTGTGAAAGCCAGCGAGGCAGGATCTGTACTGTATGGTAGTAGAGTAGGTCGGCTTTCAGATCATTTGAGTTAGATTGTGAAGTTTGTCCAATCGGACTAGAAATGTGTGTGAATATTGCAACTGCCTGTCTGAGTGACCCACCCGCAGTTCAGTTGACCTCTACTGGATGTCATAGAAAAGACTGTGTTTTTGTTTTTTTTCCCCAGTTTTTTACCTAACACTTTTTTATAATAAATATTCAGAAAAGTATCATGGTACTTTGCACACCTAAATTTTGGCCTGCGTGCTCAACTTTTTCAGGTTGGGAGCACATGCGCTCCTAGGTCCAAAAGTTAGTCTGCAGGGTTGTGTGTAAAAGTAGATTAGAAAACCAAATGAAGTTTAGGAAAAATGTACACTCAATAAAGTAACTTAAAATAAAATTATATACTTGTGTACCTGCATCTGCCGCATCTATATTACTAACAATTTAAAATGTAGACATTACCAGTAACAACCATACCTGCCATCAGCTTAACACCAAACGTGACGGCGCCAACATATTTGCGCATCACTTGCCCGGTGAGACGGGGAGGCGAGCCCTGAGCCCTCGCGCGGTACACATGTCAAACGGTAACGCAGGTGTCTTAAGACGAACTCAGGGAGGACAGAAACCTCCCGCGGAGCAGAAGGGCAAACGCTCGCTTGATCTTGATATTCAGTATGAATACAGACCATGACAGTGGGGCCTCTGCTGTCATATTATGTTATATTGCGTTAACATACGTGACACCTATTCAGCCTGTTGTTCTCTATTCTGTTATTACTATAATTTACCTTTCAAGATGAAATGTCTGTTCTTGGTGTCGTATTTTGTTAAATAAATTTCCCCGAACAAATGCAACCTGTTCTCCAGAGCGACTTATACACCACCATAGTTGTGTTTACTGATATAATTGAAATAGAATATTTTTACCTTTGCATTAGATGAGCATTAGCGAAATCATTTATTTCTCCAAGAATATTGGTCCGATTGACAAACCGTTTTCGCTACTGTGATCCTTGACTCAAAATACCTAGGCATGTGTAAAGCGGACACACATAACCACCCATGTACACAGACTTTTCAGTTCCTGTCTTTTTTTTTTTTTTTTTTTCTAAAGAATCACCTAGAGACTAAACTAGTGCTTTTGGTCCGAGAGTGTGAACATGGTATGTGAGGAGGATGGATTAGTGGATGATGGAATAATTTGTCGGTCATACTGTAGCAGCTATAAATGTCCTGCAAGATAATTTAAGAAAAGTGTCAGAACCCCTGATGTGCCTTAAAATGTAAATTTGTATAATTCAACTTTACAAAATTAAGACCTAAAAAGTTTAAAAGGATTACATTTGAATTGGTCACCACAGACATTTGATCTAATGTCCATGTTTCTGAGATTTAAAATTGAGACTAAACCTAATATTTGCTGTTTTATTTGTACTGAACTTATGTGTTTATTTCTTCACTTTGTTGATTATATTATGGAATTTCTTTATCTTTTTTACTTATTTTTTTTTTCATTCTATTTCGTATGTTGATGTTGATTTTTATATTCTTTTAATTTACCTCGTTTTTATACATCTCATTACTGTATCTTTCACTTTTTAATGAGTGAAGTACATAAGTTATATGTCATTCATTTAAAGTAAAGAATGAATATATTGCATATTAAATGTCCAATTCTGCTTACGACTTAAATTTGGTTCAAATGAAAATAAAATGAAAGATCTTAAAGTATGACATTTCAGTGATTGATACACTGTTAGAAATATAATAAATAGTGTGATTATTTTTGTTATGTCATCAAATATTGTAACTGATTCCATTTGATTCGAAACAAATATTTTCAAGATGTAATGACCTGAAAATGTCCTGTAACATGTATTCAATACCAGTATTCAGCATTAGTCCATAATAATTACTGTTCTACTTCTAAAATTTCTTCACCACCATTCATAATTGATTTCAGTTACAGTCTGTATTCCATTGTTATTTGAATTTAGTTTTACAAAAAGAAAACTAATGTGAATATAATATTTATCCTTATTTGTACAGTTCTATTAAAATGTCTTACACTATATTGATATATGCATAATAGCTGTTCTGTAACATGGTTTAACATATTAATGGAAAGCTGATTATGTTTAGTGTATATACTGGGCACCTCTACTTCACACCATTGTGTTGTGGCTTTATTGTAAAGTTCTGTCTCTGCAATGTGTACTGTTAATATTATATATGTTGATATCAGACTTGGGTACGTAGATACATTTGAATATACCTGTAATAATCAGACTGTAGATGAAGAAACGTATAGATGAGAAATGTGATGAGTTGTTCCTTTAAACTTAGTTTTCTACTCCTGTACAAAGATGTAAAGAGGGTCTATAAACTGCCTGGCTTTATACCATTACACTTTGAAATGTAGACATATCTCAGCTACCTCAAGATGTGACAGTTTATTATGGTCAGTGTAGGGTAAAAAAAACAGCTGAGATTTTTTTTTCTCATAGATGTACCACTACAATCTCAGAAAAAATTTGTTTCTCAAACTGTTTCTTCCCTCTTTAGTTCCATATTTGTATTTTCTTTAGCTACAGTGGCCCCAGTACACTGTCATATGAAACAGCTTCTGAAGATGATAGTTTTGGATTGAGTCTTTTTCTAAGTATCAGCAGTATTACCCAAGTTTTAAATTTACCCAGGTCTGGTTGAAGCCGCCTCTGTGTTGTATCTCTGTCCATATGTATGTTTAACAGAGACATCATCTCTCTCCCATTCTTGTCTACCCCTCACCCACCCTCCACCCTGACAGTACATGCCGCGGGGCGGCGCATGTGGGCGCGGAGCTTGGCGCCTCACCTCCTTGCCTCTCTTACAGGAGAGGCTCGTGGCTCCTCCCTTCCTCCCTGAGCTCAAACGAGCGGGAGGTCGCAGATCTTTTGACTACGAAGCTGCCGCTGCTGCAGCTGCTGCTAAGGCTTTAGCCGGCAAAACAGCATCATCATGCCACACCTCTGCCACCACCAGCTCCAGTGCTGAGAAGGTGCCGGTGGTGGCCCCACCTTCTCACCGTACAGGAGCCATGTTGATTAATGGCTGGCAGGAAGCAGCCATTGATCTGACCAAGTCATCAGGAGAAATAAGTACCAGCATTGGCATTGGGAGCGGTGAAGCTGCGGGTGCACCGGGAATCAGCCACCACTCTGCTAGTGCTAGCAGCAGCCATAAGCTGCCTCCGCCTCCCATCACAGCCCCGTTACATGGCTCTGTGGGCATCGACATGGCTGGCATACTGCAGGCTGGGCTCATCCATCCTGTAACAGGGCAGATAGTTAATGGGAGCCTACGGGGAGATGATTCACTTAGGAGGAGGAGAGGCAGGAGGAGAAACGTGGAAGCTCTGTATTCTGAATTCACCAAGAGCCGTGGACTGCACCTCCCCGAGACACAGGTGGGTACAGGGAGGACTGTGTGATTAAATCGTAGTCCATGTGGCACCCGATCATGGCATGATTTCCTGAAAATATAACAATGTTTGGACTGGCTTAAAGTGTCAGAAAACCCATTATCTTGGAAAAATTGTATTTGTAAATGTCAGTAAATAATGTAAGTATTCTTTTTCCACATTTGAATCAGTTTGAACCTCTTTACTTGTATTTCATAAAATCAGGCAAAGCTGGGAAACATCTCATTCAGTAAGATTTGCCATGTTTACATGCACAAAATTTTCCAATTTTTGGACATTTTCCATACAAGACTAAATTGTTGTTAAGATGTTTCTGTGCTTATATTAAAGAAAAGTGCATTTCACTCTAATATTTTACCCGGCGATGGCCACAGCCTTGATCTTTTATTTTTTTTACCTTTGGCCACCAGTTCATACTTGCGTCCAAGAAAAGCTTGTCCTAAATTTGCCACATTCTATGGAGCAGTTCTTATGATAAAACATGATAAAAAATTTGATATAATAAAGGACCAGCTATAATATATTCGTATGCAGAAACCTGTTTCCATTTTTCTTCTGATATATTTAAGTTTATTATTAAGTACTGTACTACATTATCAGTAATTCCCATAATACTAAGGATTAAGTTATTTAGAGTTGCTTTCATTTCTTTGCTGGATTAGAGTATTGGTAGTTATACTGTAACATGGTTAGTCAGCATGGCATTATATTTTCAGGTGTTATTACATTTTCAGGAAGTTATTACATTATTGAGTGCTGCAGTCAGTTTGGTAATCTGCGGATTATCAGCATAAACAGATACTTATCAGTGTCCAACCCTGTTTAAATCTACAGTATCTTCATGGTCACTTCCATTGACAACCTGTAATATTTGATAATGTGCCATTCTATCAAAGCAGAATTGAACATGTCAAAGAGATCCTTCCCTAAGGAATCCACGCTCACAACATTAAATGATTCAGACTCGGGTTTCTGTGTGTTTGTCCATGTCCAGGGTCGTGTGGAGGTCATCAGCCACTCCTCTGTGTCCTCCTCCACCTCGTCCCCTTCTCCATCTCCTTCTGAGCGACCTGCTGGCCCTCCTACCCCGTCCTCCTCGTCCACACCCACTCCTACCCAGACGCCTCCTCAGCCAGAGATTGTGGCCATTGACAGAGAGGCGGCCAGCAAAGGCCTGATCGAGTGGCTCCGACAGAACCCGGGCTACAGCATGGATCTGCCTGCATTTGCTCACGTGTGTTTGATGAATTGATTGTGTCACATACATTTTGATATGATTGAAACAGTGAGTCCAAATCCACATTTTGACAGAAACCTCCTGAGAGTTTATAAATGTTTGAGCCACCAGTGTTGACCCCTTTTAATTCTGTTTGTTCTAATGTGTGCTAGTTAAACCACTTTGAAGCAATATACTAATGAAATAGACCAAAATTCAAATAATACAACTCTAAAATAAAAAAAAAATCAAGTTCTGGGCTGTATAGTTAGAAACTTTGAAGAACACTGAGCCCATTTACATATTACAAGACCGTAAGTTCTGAAAGTACAGTTGTGTTCCAAATAATAGCAGTCCAACATAACTAACCAGATCAATCACTGTTTTTGGTATAAATCATATTATTACATGGCAAATAATTTACCTGTAGGTGTAGAAAAGTCAGAGAAACCAACAGACCCAACTTTCATGATATACATGCTCCTGAGTGTGTGTAATTGAATAATTAAGGGGCGTGTTCAAAATAATAGCAGTGTGGATTCAATCAGTGAGGTCAATCATTTTATAAAGAAACGGGTGTCATTCAGGTGGCCCTTATTTAAGGATGAAGCAGCACAATGTTGTACATGCAATTCTCTCTGAAAACATGAGAAAGATGGGTCATGCCAGACATTGTTCAGAAGAACAGCGTACTTTAATTAAACCGTTGATTGGAGGGGAAAACATATAAGGAAGTGCAGAAAATGATAGACTGCTCAGCTAAAAGGATCTCCAATGCTTTAAAATGGAAAACCAAACCAGAGAGATGTAGAAGAAAATGGAAGACGACCATTCAAATGGATCGAACAATAGCCAAAACAGCAAAGACTCGGCCAATGATCAGCTCCAGGAAGATCAGAGATGGTCTGAAGTTACCTGCGAGGACTGTGACAATTAGAAGACGCTTGTGTGAGGCTAATCTATCGACAAGAAGCCCCGCAAAGTCCCACTGTTTAAACAAAGATGTGCTGAAGAGGATACAGTTTGCCAAAGAACATGTCGACTGGCCTAAAGAGAAATGGAGAAACATTTTGTGGACTGATGAAAGTAAGATTGTTCTTTTTGGGTCCAAGGGCCGCAGACAGTTTGTCAGACGACCCCAAACACTGAATTCAAGCCACAGTCCACTCTGAAGACCACGAAGCATGGTGATGCAAACATCATGACATGGGGCTGTTTCTCTTACTATGGTGTCAGGCCTATTTATCGCATACCAAGGACCATGGATCAATTTGCTTATACGTATTGAAATACTTTTTTTTTTTAAATTTATTTATTTGAACCAAAATGTAAAACAAAGGAAAATACAAATCATGAACAAAAATCAGTCTCTTTAAAGTTTGAAAAGGGCTTAGGAAGAAGTGAGAAACTTATCTCGTCCCAACCCTTTTACCAAATTTTGAAATCAGTAACTCAAAGTTCAAGCTTTCGCAGCCTCTCATAACAATATTCAATATTAACAACATTTCATTTAAATATTCAACACAACACATCTCACTGTGATACAAAGCACACACTCCCCTCAATTGACCTCTCAAATCACTCCATATCGTGTAATAATACTATTTTTGAAAATTTGTTTAAACCTACCTACTGGTATTGTTTGACATGATTTCATTCTTCACTGCAGCTGTTCCATGAATGAACCCCCACTGTAGAAATACAGTGAAGTTTGGCATTTGTTCTTATTGTTGGTTTCATAAACATACATGTTCCTCTCAGGTTATACATCCTCTCCCTCTGATGGAAAAACCTTTGGATACTCTTTGGCAACTGATAATTTCTTACTCCATACATGATCAGTACAGATTTAAATTTAACAAGGTCCAGAAATTTCAATATTGTTTATACTTGGAAGAGGTCATGCTGCCTTATGCTGAAAAGGAAATGCCCTTGAAATGATTGTTTCAACAAGACAACAACCCCAAACACAACAGTAAGCGAGCAGCATCTTGGTTCCAGACCAACAAAATTCAGGTTATGGAGTGTCCAGCCCAATCCCCGGACATTAATCCAACAGAAGGCAAAACCAAGAAATGCAGAGGAATTGTGGAAGGTTGTAAAATCATCCTGGGCTGGAAAACCTGTTTACAGGTGCTAGAAGTTGGTCGAGTCCATGCAGCACAGATATGAAGCAGTTCTCAAAAACAGTGGTTACACAACTAAATATTAATTTAGTGATTCACAGGAATGCTACATCTTAACTTTTTTTTTCAGTCTATTCAGTAAATATTTGAGTTTGTAATGAAAAATGCAGACACTGCTATTTTTTGAACAGCCCAATATCATTTTTCCTTCATTTTCTGTCAAGTAATTAAAATATTGATACTTTTTTTCTTCATGTTTTAATTTAATATATAATGTGCAGGGTTTCCAAAGAATGGAAATAAACAATATTATAAGGATTTTGAGCTTTACTCACATTTTAAAACACGCTGCTATTATTTTGAACACAACTGTAACAGGAAGTCGTATGTCACTGCATACATGCTCACTCTGAAAGAAATCCAATAATGGACTGAAACATGTAAACCAGGGTTTTTTGATTATCAGATTTCTCAGGTGTATGTAAACACATCAGATCCGATTATGACAATTACCTGATTACTCCCAGTTATCGGTCATGGTCATGTAAACAGGGTCAGTGGATAAGTAAACGCTGGCATTTCTGCATGTGCTTTGAAAAGAGGAGTTTTACCAAATTTGATGCGACATAAATGCAAACAGTATTACTTTTAAGCTGTAATAGCACCAGACAGCCACTTCATTTCACTTGTATGTAGCTGTTTGCAAATCAGAGCATGCCCAACAATTTTTCTGCCTCCTAATTTTTCCATTATTAGTGGCTCTCTGCACGGAGTACTATCTATCACAAGTGGTCATGAGATTTAATATTAATATGGGTAGGAAGTCCAGTATAATCAACAAACACCCTCCAATGCTTCTCAATTCAAAAACCTTCCCTCTGTCTGTGGTGGATGAGTGGGAAAATGCTAATGTTAGTCACAGAAATACTAATTTCTGATCTTTTCAAAGTAGTGAAACACTTTTCAAAACTGAGGAGTCATTTTCCATTTCATTTTTGGTCTTGAAGCTTTGTTTTTGTGACCTGGGTAATGAAATTTACCCATTTTCCCAAACGTTCAAGGTAAATATAATGCTGGGTAGTTCATATCGAAGATCCTACAATGCAGCGAATTCCCAAGAAAACTCGATAGGAGGAAGAAAAAGGCTTGGGCCAGCTATGTTGCAGTGGTTAGGGGCTTCTTGGGCTGAAAATGACCTGGAACTAGTTGAGGATCTAGTGAAAAACTACCGTAAAATGGGCTGCAGGATGTCCTTGAACGTCCCTATCGTTGATGCTCATCTTAATAAATTCAGGGAAAATATGGAGGCATACTCAGAGGAGCAAGGTGAGCGCTTCTACCAAGATATACTGGACTTTTAGAACACTGCTACCAAGGAGCATGCAATGAAAATATGCTGAGGGGCTATACATGGAGCCCGATTGGTCAATGTGATTTACAGAACAGTTGTACATCCAGAAAACTACTCATTTCTAAATATCTGGGAGCTGATGGTATGTTAAAAAGATTATCATTGCAGTTACAATCTTGGAAAACTTACTCCCTTCTAAACATTTTGTTCATTTTGTATACATTTATAATAAATACGTGTTGATTCATAATCTTGTTTTATTCAGACGTTGTGGACATGACACTGTGCAGATTTGATTGTTTTTACATAGTAAATATGCACCATTTCTAAGTTTCATCACCCAGGTCACAAAAACAAAGGTTCTATACTTTTACAATGTCAGCAATCAGGAAATAAAGTTGATTACCCCGGAACAATATTTGTGTTCCGTAGTGTCATCTTTCCATCATCTTTGAGTTCCAGATGTTTTGTGTTGAGGACAAACACCTGATTATGTTGTCATTCATCGTTTTTCGTCTGTGTTCTCCGTAGTCCGGAGCAGGTCTGCTGCATGGTTTTGTGGAGCGCCCCAAACAGAGGAGGCATCGATGCAAAGACCCCACCAAGCTGGATGTGAATTCTTTGACGGGGGAGGAGCGGGTTCCAGTCGTACACCGAGGCACAGGACGCAGGGTACAAATACACACACCACTCACACATCCATTCATGTTTTTTATCAGGTTTGTAAAGTGTATAAATTACAATGACACCGTAGTCTCCACCACAGACTAGACCACTGGTTCACAAAGGATTTCCTTCTGCTGGTATGACACACAGTATTTCTTATATAAACACTGGTGGTGTGTAGCGTACACAGAAACAGTACTTAACTAAAAGTGTTGCGACTATATAATTGTAATGACTCAAGTAGAAGTACTCATAAAAAGAAGTACTTGAGTAAGAGTAAAAACTGCCTAATGAAATAGAAAATCCTCAAGTAGCAACTTCATGACATGGAATTTAATACAACCTAACAAATTGCCTTCAAACAGGTATTTTTGTTATTTTTGCTATTTATTTTCTCTTTTGTTTATTTTTGTTTTGTTTTTGTTGCTTATTTTGTTCATCTTTACTCATCATCTAGATCAGGGGTCTGCAACCCGTGGCTCTGGAGACGCATGTGGCTCTTCAGCCCCCCCCCCTGCTGTGGCTTCCTGTAGACTTGACAAAATTTCATATAAATTAAAAATAAATAAATATATATATATAATATAAAAAACTGTCCTCTCGCCCTCCTGGGCGGTCGTGTGTCTCCATTCAAGCTCGGGTCCTCTACCAGAGGCCTGGGAGCCTGAGGGTTCTGCGCAGGATCTTAGCTGTTCC
>JAQQAE010012376.1:0-13196 GCA_029823295.1 Pseudamia nigra | reverse complement strand
TAGGCGCTTCACAATTCAAGGCCGAAATCTTATGACTATACAGAGAGTAAACCAACAGAACCACTGAGAGCAAGCCAGTGCTATACAAATAAAGTTTGATTGATTGATTGATTGATTGAATTTCAAACAGAAAGTGACAGTGACACCCTACTTAACTGGAAACAGCACAAAGACAATGTATCAATTGCTGAAACAGAAATTTTTAATAGTTTTTCAAAATTACATGCCTATTCTCAATTTAATACCACACATTTCTAAAAGACTGGAAAAGCCAGCGCACCCCAGAGAGGCTGAGTCTTTCTGAAATAAAGATGGCAAAATAAGCTCATTTTCCAAAAACTAATTTCCCGGTTTCAACATTTGATTTGTTGTCTTTGTCCCATTTTCAATCTGAATGGGGTGTCAAAGTTATGCAAATTGTCACATTCTGTATGAAATTACACTTTTTTACACAGTGACAACTATTTTGGGAAAATGGTTGTGAATTCCTTACCAATGCCTCCACCGCCATGAGGGGGAGCTCCATAACGGAAGGAATCAATGTAGGACTTGATCTTCTCCAGATCTGCAAGAGCATAAAAACAGGTTCAGTTTCAGCAAACTTGTAATGGCTTCAAATCTTTTTGCATGTTTTCATCAAAATTTATGATACATTTTGTTTAAACCCACACACCAGTTCTACTCTCCTGATTGAATTATAACCCAGCCCAAGAATCCCATCAAAACAAGCATCTTTACACAGAACTATTTAAATGGCATAAATATGTTATCTGTCATTAATACACAGATAGTTCATTCTTAATGTTGTGAATCTCAAATTGAGACAAGGCCCACGTATAGGTTCTGAAGATACTAAAGACAGTAAATCAACAAAATGAACTAATAAATAAATTACAAAATGAACAAAAAGTTACCAAAAAGCAGTAATATCACACAACATTACACATGTATTTTATCCAACACTTAAAATGTAATAACATAAACGTAACAGCCATGTTGATTTGAACATATACTAATGAAACTGAGACCTAAAATTTGCTTTCAAAGTTGACCAACTTGAAAAATTCACTGAACCTGCAGAAAAGAATACATATCAATCAAGATTACTACAGGTCAATACAGTATGTAGGGCAGGGGTGTCAAACTTGGAGGGCCGAGACCCTGCAGGTTTTCTATTCAACCAGTCACTAAGCAGGTGATCTGACTGATGAGTAATCAGGGGGGAGGAGCTAATCAGTAAAATCTGATGGTTTGAGATCGGTTGGAGAGAAAACCTGCAGGGTCTCGGCCCTCCATGGCATGAGTTTGAGACCCCTGATGTAAGGGATAAATAATGATCCGAGCCACTGAACAAGTTGATAGTATTGTTATTCCTAGTAGTCACCAAAAGAGGGAGACAATCATATGTGAATGAATTAATGCTTCCTAAGCTGATGCATCTACAGTTTTGGAAATAATTACTCACTCCTTGTGAGTTTAGGTAGAAATTCAATAGAACAGTCTTTCAACATGACCTGATATTTCAACTAACTGTTTACAGCCTGTTTTTAACATCAGATGCTCTTCATTTATGTGTTACTCCATTAGGTTTCATTTTTATTGATTTAAATGCAGCTTATTTGTGTGTTTAAATGTGTCTTGGTTGCATTTTTGAGTCACATCTGCACAGGAGAAAATCTTGATGGAAGTACAAATTTTGACAATGCTGTATTTGTATGTACCGATTTGGTGATGGAGAGCCCTCTCAGTCAGCAGCTCAGCATCGTGGATTCTCTGAGCTCCTGACAGGATCTCCTCTCCTCTCATGAACATGTCGTATGAGTTGGAGTATTTCTGGGGGAAAAAAGCACAAATGGAAGCATCATCCATGAGGTTAGAAGTAAGATACTCCTTGTATCGGAACACAGAAGCATTCATGTTTGTCTATCTTTCAAGGATGTTTGATTTTTTGCAGTTGCACTAAATTCAATGAAGTACCCAAGCAAGCTCCTTTTTTTGGTTTCTCAAGGCAATATAACAAAATTGTCTCAATACTCAGGTTAAAATCTTCTTGACTGCACAACATGGAGCTTTAACTGTGCAAATAAAACAGTACATCCAGAGCGGACAGAAGGCTGAACAGTCTTCCCGGCAGCCTGAAGCAGCTTCCTGGGCAAGTTTAAGTACAGGTCAAGCACAAAGCTTATTTGCAGAAATTAACATAACATTTGTCATCATTTAGTATGTGATGAGTAGTGTGCATGTGTCTGTGAGGGAAGGGGGGCTTACAGGGTTGTTTGGATCTGGCATTGTGTAGAAGGGTCGAACAGCCAGGGGGTACTTATCGAGCACGTAGAAATCTGTGTCATACTGATGAGCAAAGAGAAGACGATTCTGATATAAACACTCACGTAAGCAGTTTATGGGTGAAAAGAAGATCACATATGTTCTGATGTCAAACATATGATGACAGTTTTCCTCCCGTCATGCACATCCAATAAAATATAAATGTTCACATACGGTAAATAAAATACCTTTTCCCTGACAAGGCGGCCAAGCAGCTTTTCATTGGGTGTGCTACAAGAAAACAGAACAAAAAAAGGCTGAGGCAAGTTTCACACATTTTCACTGAAGGTGTCATTGTTCCACCTTTAAGTACCTTGACTCATAGTTCGGGAACATGTCTGTAACATAGTGGACCTAGTTGATAAGAGTGAGGTTATTACAGTAAAAAGCAAGAAGAAACGAATTCCTCCATAAATTTTGAAATATAAATACAGAAGCAAATGATCAAAAAAACAATGTAATTAATGCAACATAAAATTAAGTAGTATTGCAGATAAAAATCATCTTTGTTGTAATTTCCCAATGTTGACTGTTGACTGTTTATAGAATAAAATGACTTAACACAATATGAGATATTTAATAAAGATTCTTTTTCATGTTAAAGGTGCAATGTACAATGTCAAGAAACTAAATAGTAGCCAATTGTTTGTACGCTATAAATGGCCGCATGTCAGCATGTCTTACGGTTGTAAGGTGTGCTGACTTGCAGGTCGCCTGTCATAAATGCACAAGCTCACGGAATTGAAAACAGCCATATATAACAGCTGTAGCGTATCTAAGCACAAGCTGACTGAGGAGACAGCCTGCATTTCAGATTCTGTCAACATCTGGTACAGGTCAAAAAGAACAGACATACTAGCTTGACATCTCTGAGGTTGTAAGCTGAGTTCACTGGCAGGTCGCCTGTTTAATCATTTATATCTGTCCGCCACAAATGATTGGCTACTAGCTATTTGCTAACATCATGGATCGGATCTTTAAGTCACTATTTTGCACATAATACAATAATACTAACAATAATTTAAAATAAGTCAGTTCCTCAAGATAATACAAAAACTACATAACACCAAGTACAGTCATTGACAGAAGTCTTGTCACATAAGGACATAGGTTCATTTTAATGTCAAGAGCTTCCACATTAATAACTGGGTGCAAAATGAAACTGTCGAAAAGTGTGCTGATGTTCACACCTTGGCAAAGCCCATAATACGTATCTGTTTTTGCAAGGACAAAGTCTTGTCATGGCCTTAAATAATTTAACCAATCACAGATTGCAGCTTCATCTGTGACAAATACTGTAATTAACATATTCTGCGGGCAGTAGGACTTCATGTGAAATGAACCTGACTTCTGACAACATGCCAAAGATTCAACCACAGGCCAAAGTGCTGCTCATCAACAGTCTGAAGACCAAGTCTGCTGCTAAGGTGGCAACATGTTTAATATATCCAAACATCAAGTGGAGAGGATAAAAAGATTTAGAGAAACTGGTGACGTTCATTACAAGCCCCGGTCAGGCAGACCCTGTACGACAACTGTTTGAGAGGACCATTGGTTGCTTCAACAGTCCAGGGCCAGCCCTTTTGCAACTGCAGTAGAGCTACATGAGAACTGGTCACCAGAAACCCCTGTATCTACAAAAACAGTTTGCCAAATTCTCTCACGCAGTGGTCTCCATGGCCCAAGTAGTGCTCACAAACCAGCATTAAACAGAGGACAACAAAAAAAAATCCACAGCTTGCAGAAAGGATGGACAGTGGAAAAGTGGCACAAGATTGATTTTTCTGATGAATCATCCATTGAACAGCATCCCAGCCACTGCCAATTCTGAAGAAGACCTGCCTGAACCCACATGGACCCAGACAACAGTCAAGCTTGGCGTAGAAAAAAAAAAAAATCATGGTATGGAGTTACATCCAGTATGGGGTGTGCAAAAGATCTGCAGAGTGGATGGAAATGTCAACAGCTGGAGTATCAAGAAATTCTTGCTGCCCATTACATTCCAAACCACAAGAGAGGGTAAATTCTTCAGCAGGATGGTGCTCCTTCTCATACTTCAGCCACCATATTAAAGTTCCTGAAAGCCAAGAAGGTCAAGGTGCTCCAGGATTGGCCAGCCCAGTCACCAGACATGAACATTATTGAGCATGTCTGGTGTAAGATGAAGGAGGAGGCTTGGAAGATGAAGCAAGACTGCTTTCTTTGCCATTCCAGATGACTTTATCAATGAGTTATTTGAATCATTGCCAAGACATGTTTGATGCAGCCCTCCAAGCTCATGGGAGTCTTACACGATATGAATTCGTTTTTCCAAGGCACCATGACTTAATGCTTTGATTTTATTGTAACTTGTCAGTGTATTCAAAATAAAATACAATTGCTACTATGCATCATCTTTGTATGCGACAAGACTTCAGTCCAAGCAAAATCTGACCTTTCTGACCCAATTAAATGCTAAACTCAATGAATGATACAAAACTTTATTTTAGTGTAATAAGCATATTCTAGAGGGCTTTGCCTTTCATATAAGCCATTTGTGATTCCAACTGATCAACTGCAAGTCAAGTTATTGTTTATTGTTCCCATTCCTTGGATAAAAGACAAGACTTTTGTCAGGGACTGTACACTAAAGGCCCATTTATACTCTACGGTAAGTCCGTAGGGGGCATTCCCTCTGGTCTCAGCATGCATGACGTTAAAGTTTGATCTGTTTTGGAGGGGCTTATGGATCTGTTGTTAACGTAGGAAATGGAGCAGTGCC
Source organism: Pseudamia nigra (assembly GCA_029823295.1). Taxonomy (NCBI): domain Eukaryota; kingdom Metazoa; phylum Chordata; class Actinopteri; order Kurtiformes; family Apogonidae; genus Pseudamia; species Pseudamia nigra. Next base: position 8,110 of record JAQQAE010012376.1, on the reverse strand, counting down.
ACCAGAAACTGTGGGGGCGCTCTAGCGCAGTACAGCTCAAGAAAGAATAGAAGAACAGAACGCAACTTAAAACACCGAAAGATTAACAGAAATGGCTCAACTTTTTGAGGACAGTGTGTGCCATAGACTGTATATATTAGTGACATCTTGGAGGCAAAAATAGGATGCAACCATATTCGTATGAACGGCGTATGAAATAGGGGAAGCTAAGTAACTGCTAGCCTACAGACACACTAAAACTTCACGAAGCAGTGTTAAAAAAAGTCATATTACAGTGTTGTTAGTGTAAACACTTATCCACAACTGCAGTCGAGTGTGTCTCAGGTAAAACTATGTCCAAATTGAATAAATACGAAATACAAAGGTCCGACCCGTTACCATAACAACATGTAATCAAACCCTAGCACGGCAGTCATTTGTCAGAATATTTGCTGTAATATCTTAATAACTGAGCAAAAAAGTTAGATGGGACCTGATCACTTATTAGAGGGAACAAATAAAATTTCTGTGACATAATGACTCATGACAAAAATTTTTTCGCTTAGTATTATCAGAGAGAAATCCAATCCAACGCCACACTAGAGAACTGTCTGAACTCCACACTTCCCGCTAGTGGATGTATTGTGTACATCCACGTAAAGTACATATTGGAGTATAAATGCCAGTGACGTTTTACGTTTGATACACAACGCATTTGCGTAGAGTATAAATGGGCCTTAACACGAAATAAACTGAAGAACCCAAACTGGAAGACTGAACAAAAACATGTGTCTAGACTATGACTCAAGATCAGCACTAGTTCCATGAATCTTCAAATGTTGCTTTCACTTCCTCTGTGCACTTGTGATGGTATTCATTCCTGCTTTGTAAAATAACATCATCTGACAAGATGCGTGTATGTGTGGGAGGCAGGGTGTGAACTGTATTCTGACCTGAGGTCATCCTCATCACCCATCTCCACCCCAGCCTCATGCAGCATGGCCACGGCTTCGGTGTACTCCAGCCTCAGAGTGGGCTCCAGGAACTTGAAAGGTTCACTTGGATACTGCTTGTTCACGGTCTGGATCTCTGTCTGGAAGCTGAGAACACACAAACATCACTTCTCATGATCTCATCCAAACAAAGCCAAATTTTGAGAAAGTCAGGGTTAATAGGTTAGACAAAGGTCATGGCCTACAGTGGTTAGTTAGTTGAAATCCTGCTTAATATTACTTTAATGTTATTTTAAGGACTTTTTGCAGCTTTTGCACAGTGTGAACTTTATATACTATCAGAATTACTCACAATCACAATTATTTGGTGTAATGAATAGAGAGTTCATTCATCTGCATAAAAAGCTGGATAAGATTGCATGTAAGATGTCACTGTCTGTCTTTGACCGACATCATCTACAGGTGCATTACTGATGTAGCATTATCAGTCAATTATTTGTATGTACGGTACTTGAATTGTATTAGACCACCTGTCCAATTTGTCTGAAAGATCCTCCAGCATTATCACGTGCTTTAATGCCGACTCAAACTGAATTCACATTTTCATACCCAAATTAGAGCCAGCACACTGGACTTCTCTGAGAGAAGAACATAACATCCAACCACTAGGAATTTTTTTTGTGAAGGAATGCAAGTAAATAACTGCAACTTAGGTGCTGTACAATAAGGTGCTGTATTATTTTTTTGTAAAACAGTAAATTTGAAAATTCATGTGTAAAATCAATAATTACAATTTAGTATTAAAAGTATTTTGATTAAAGAGCTTGCACATTTTGGTTGATTAACCTTTACAGAAGGATAAAAAACTGATTTTAGCAGTTACCAATACTGTTTATTTAGGACAGCTGTGGCATAAACCTTACATTGGGCAGTGGTCTAATAAATTTGTTAAGCACTGTATATATCAGTAACAGGTTTTGTATACTTAAATTGTTCATGTTATTTGATTAAAAGCCTAAAAATAAAATAAAAGCATTCAGTGAAGACAAAAGGATAAATTTAGCAGGGTTACAACAATAATTAAAAGTAATCACCAAATAAACAATATTTACAAACTGTGGAACAAAAAGAGCAGCATTTATTGTCCTGAAATGAAATGTAATAAGAATCACGTTGCTTCTTTTTACACAACCAGCACATACACGAAGAGACCAGGGCATGTGAATAAAAGTCAAAAGGACATGCAAATCTGCTTAATAACGTCAGAGGGAAATTAATGGAGTCACGTCAACAAAACAAAAATAAGTGAAGTGAAAAAGGGGAACAAGAGTCACATGTTAAATCAAGCAAACAAAGGCTGACATTTATAGTGTAAAAGTTCAACAAAGAACCTGATGTAGAAGATACACTTACTCTTTGTTTAATACAATTTTATTGCATGTTGAAGATGTGTCACACAAGGGAAATTATTTGGGTTGCACCTGTCTGTCTCATGTAAAGCCACGCCTTCACATCACAACCACAGCCATAATCTCCCTTTTGTCTTTGCCCATTCACCTCACAGGACAAAACCCCAACAATCTAAGAATATCTACAGGATCCACAGCATGTGAGCACAAAAGGAATGAAATGAGGAAAGCACTGAAGCTCAACTTTAAAGCCCGGCCCATTGTGTTTTGTTCATTTGAAGTCGTTTGAGGGCTGATCAAACATGGAAAATGGGAAGCAGAGTTTTTTTCTGTGTCATCTTTAAAATGAAAAGAAACTAATGGGACATTTTACTGGAGAAAAACAGAGGAGGTTTAAAAGAACCAACTTAAAGGAGGTAAAGTGCTGACCTCTGTAATACTCACGGTTAGCAGTGAAAATAGTAGGGATAAAAAGATGTTACACTGCAAAGTCACCTTAATATGTCACCAAATTGGCACCTTGAGCAAGAACACAAGGTGCTTTGTTCCAGTCAGACATGTGTTTTTATTACAAACACTGCCCTAATGGTGAGGAAAGCAACTGACAATTATTAGGTTTAATAATAGGTGCACACCTTCAATGAGATACCATATCCAAATACTCGTAAAGACTGGTGATTCCAAACATGACTACATGTTCCCTTTTACATTTGTCTTTGCCCCATTCATATGGCTTAAAAGGTCTTTACATATGCAGTGCTGTTTTACACCACTAGGAGGCAATAAAGCCACATCACAATGAGGCCTTATTGGCTCTAACTTGACAGAATGAATGAAAATCATTGACTCTCACCACTGACAGCAGAGGGTGACAACAATTAATCGGGATTCAACTGCTGGAATAGTTTTACAGAGCCAGACAATAGTTCAACTTTTTGCCATCCAGTGAATTTTCTGTTCAGGAATTGATCCTGTCAACATTCAACTCTTGTGTCAAATGGGAAACCAAAGCCTGAGCTTCTTCTGACATGTAATTTTCATCACATTTTGGTGTTACTGCCATCTGAGCTCCCAGAAAGTTAGCGGGCTTGGGATGCTCTGTGGAAGCGGAAATCACCAGACCTGTGCATGCATCACTCAAACGACAAAAAAACATTTAAATCCCGATCTTACTTGTCTCTCAGTCCTTTGAAGATCTGCACCATGGTGTCAGTGATGGAGTCAATCACTTCGTGGTAATGATAGCTGAAGGCCAGCTCGATATCCAGACCCACAAATTCAGTCAAGTGACGATGGGTGTTTGAATCCTCTGCCCTGAAAACTATCAGAGATTTAATATCAGTTATTCTGTGCAGTAGTTTTCATGCAGTGTAATCTTACCCAGAGAATGTTCAGTACAGTGCCCCAATGTGCACCTGACTGGTTCAAAAGCCCAAAGCCTGATCAAAACATCACAAACATATCTGATCTTTAAACGCAGGTCTGTCTCTTGGCCATTTCATGAAATTTGTGAGTTGTAAAATGTGAACTGTTTTCAGGGGAGGCATTTTCTTCTTAGTAATAGTTGTAACAAGAGTAGAAACACAAAAACATCTAATTCAACTGTACTTCAAATGAGCTGCTATAAACTCAACCAGTCAAAAGTTTGGACCCATATTCTCCTTCAGTAAGTTTCTCTATTTTAATTATTTTTATGGAAATCATGTAGTAAACACAATGTGTTATACAACTCAGAACATGTTTTATATTTAAGATCGTTTCAAAGTAGCCAAATACAGCTTTGCACTCATGCATTCTCCCATCAGTTTTACAATGTGGTCACCTTGATTGACTAATATGGATTTGTACAGTAGTTGGAGTAGAAGTAGATCTACCTCATGAATCTGATGACAGAATGCCATGACTGTGCAAAGTTGTTATCAAAGCTGAATGTGGCTACTTTGAAACAATTTTAAATATGAAATACTCACGGCACACTCATCACATCCAGGAAGTAGACACCTGAAACAGCTTCCAAATAACAGACGTGCCTTGTCTGTCAAGAGGTTATTTGCAATTTCTTGCCTTCTTAATGTGTTTTAGACCATCAGTTATCTTGTGCAGAGGAATTGTGGGTACAGAGTCAATAGTCCTATTACCGTAGTGCTAGTACAACTACTGTACAAATCCATATTATAGCAGGAAACATTAGTGAAGCGGAGACAATGTTTCTCCTCTCACAGCCAGGTCTCACAGACAGAAAATGACAACGCATTTTTCCCATCACACTTTCCATTAAATAAAGAACAGACAGTCCATGAGAGTCTTTAAGAAATTAAGGTCAGTGAAAATTTAAAAATGTCAAGATTGAATCAACTCCAAGTGTATTCATCAAAACATTCAAATGCTATCTGAGGTGCTGTAAGTTGTCAGCATCGGGTAATTCTAATAAATGTCTCTTCTGCAGCACAGGAAGCTCTTGGGCTTCCTTTCCTGGGAGAATCCTTATGAGATCCAGTTTCATCGTAGCATTTGATGGTTTTGGTGACTGCACCTGGTGACAACATTCAACTGATAATTTTCTGACTGACTGACCTTCATTTCTTAAGCCAATGATGGACTGTCTTTTCGCTTGATGAAGTGTTTCTTGCTATAATACGGACTTGTACAGTAGTTGAAGTAGCATTAATGGCTCTATACCCACCCTTCTTCTACATAGGACAACTGTGTAAAGCACAATAAGAAATGGCACAAGAGACTTTGGGTCTCAGTAGGATCACCTGTATAAATAAAGGTTAAATAAAAATAAAAAACAAATTAACTCACCAGTGAACTGAAAACTACCTCGTGAATATAATGGCGCAATGCCTCAAAGCTGTCATCAAAGCTAAATGTGGCAACTTTGGACAATCTAAAACAAATTCTGGGTTGTTGAACACTTTTTTGTTCACTATACAATTCCATACATTTTATTTCACAGTTTGATGTCTTCAGTACTAATGTACAATGTTAAAATAATAAAGAAAAAAAAAAAAAACCACCAAAGGAGAAGATGTGTCCAAACTTTTGACTGGTAGTATACACAGCTATATATGTTGTCTATCTTTAATTGACAAATCAAAAGGCTGGTGAAGGAGAGAGTCATGCATATGTATGAGTTTATCAACTCTGACGCCGAGATGACATGTTGGCTAATTTGCGTGCGGATACAAATTCTATCAGTTCAGTTTAATCACAAACAAGTACTGTAAAATAATCAGACACCAATGGTGAACACAGTGAGATCTGTGAAATGGAACACCCAGAAAAGCTATCTAGAGTTTAGAAGGAGCCGAGAAACAAAATACAAAACAAAAATACTAATAGCATTTCCATCCCAGCATTTCCATGATTCTCTGTATGTCTGTATAGTCATGAGGTCTCAGCCTCAAATTGTGAAGCGCCTAGAGATAATCAGTGATTATGATTGGCACTATACAAAAATAGAATTGAATTGAATCCCATAAAGCAAGTGAAATTAACCAAAATCCTAAAACTAACAAAAGGACGTTCATGAACTAAACATTAAACATACACCTAAAACCTTGACGAAATAAATAGACCAGAGATGTTTTAATTTATTTGCCTGTCCTTTAGGCACACAGACATACAACAAATAAGTGAAAAAAACAGGACATTTTACATTGTACTGTATTTCAAGAGAAAAAATTAAGTCACTATGGTATTTTAAGATTCAGTCTAGACCCTCATTATTTCATGGATCCAACCCATGCAGAGAGCAAAATCGATCACATTTGAATAACAGGACTATGGCTCTGCTCTGCTGAGCATCATGGTCTGTTTACATACAGTACTTGAACCTAACTCTTCTTAGAGCCTGAACCTCAACTAAGGCAACGGTGCTTAATAATTTGTAGCTGTAGAAACCGAGATGACCTTAAGCCCTTTGATTTTCCTGGTGGAACTAAAGTGGAGCAAACAAAGACATGGGTCCTGCCTGTACAAAACTGGTTTTGCATAGAATTTATGTTTTAGATAAAACAGACAACCTGAAAGTGATGCGCATTCATGAATAGTCTTAATCTATGTTGTGCTTCCTCAGTCTGATGGTGGTTGTGTTATTTTACCTATAAAGTAAACCCAGTACAGCTCAATAAAGTGTTTTACTAGCCCCATTGCATCACTAACACACTAAGCTCCACAGCAGCAGCTCTCACCATGTTGGAAAGCAACACAATGGAAGTCCGTTAAAATTTAACAACCTGAATGCATTTGGAGCCATTTTAAAACTGTCATCTCAGTTAATAGGGTCCACGCTTTTCATGACACTCTGGCTGCTTCTTACGTGGATTGCCATAAGTGACGGAACTTCACGAGGGGACAGATGGGAAGCTGTCTTACCTGGACCCACACAGAAGACCTTGTCAAAGTCAGCACAGATGCACATCTGCTTATAGAGCTGAGGAGACTGGGCCAGGTAGGCGCTCGTTTTGAAGTAAGACACTGTGAAGACATTAGCTCCACCTTCGCTGGCAGCTAGAAACGGACAAAGACCACATTTAGAAATCTGTCACTGTAAATACTTTCCATGCAGCAGTGGACCTAAGAATCTGATATCACATGCTAAGAAGATATTTGGGTTTAATATTAGTATTTAAGGACAGGTGGACATCTATAAAACTACAACCTCCAAACCAGAAATAGTTCAGACAGTGTTTTTAAAATGTACAGTGCATCCGGAAAGTATTCATAGCACTTCACTTTTTCCACAGTTTTTATGTTACAGCCTTAATCCAAAATGGATTAAATTCATTTTTCCCCTCAAAATTCTACATACAACACCCCATAATGACAATGTGAAAAAGTGCTTTTTGAAATTGTTGCAAATTTATTAAAAATAAAAGAACCTGAGAAATCACATGTACATAAGTATTCACAGCCTTTGCCGTGAAGCTCAAAATTGAGCTCAGGTGCATCTGTTTCCACTGATCATCCTTGACATGTTTCAGCAGCTTAATTGGATCCACGTGTGGAAAATTCAGTTGATTGTACATGATTTGGAAAGGCACACACCTGTCTATATAAGGTCCCAGGGTTGACAGTTCATGTCAAAGCACAAACCAAGCATGAAGACAAAGGAATTGCCTGTAGACCTCCGAGACAGGATTGTCTCGAGACACAAGGCTGGGGAAGGTAACAGAAAAATTTCTGCTGCTTTGGAAGTTCCAATGAGCACAGTGGCCTCCATAACCAATAACCCAATGGTCACTCTGTCAGAGCTCCAGCGTTCCTCTGTGGAGAGAGGAGAACCTTCCAGAAGGACAACCACCTCTGCAGCAATCCACCAATCAGGCCTGTATGGTAGATTGGCCAGACGGAAGCCACTGTTTAGTAAAAGGCAAATAGCAGCCTGCCTGGAGTTTGCCAAAAGGCACCTGAAGGATTCTCAGACCATGAGAAGCAAAATTCTCTGGTCTGATGAGACAAAAAATGAACCCTTTGGAGTGAACAGCAGGCATTACATTTGGAGAAATCCAAATACCATCCCTGAAGTGAAGCATGGTGGTGGCAGCATCATGTTGTGGGGATGTTTTTTTTCTGCAGCAGGAACTGGAAGACTAGTCAGGATAGGGGGAAAGATGAATGCATCAATGTACAGAGACATCCTGGATGAAAACCTGCTCCAGAGCTTTCTTGAACTCAGACCAGGGCAACAGTTTATCTTTCAGCAGGACAATGACCCTAAGCACACAGCCAAGATATCGAAGGAGTGGCTTCAGAACAACTTGG
>JAQQAE010012375.1:0-13196 GCA_029823295.1 Pseudamia nigra | reverse complement strand
CTGCCTCCCTCCTCCTCCTCATCCTCCTCCACTGCCATCACCATAAAGCTTCACCTTTTATGTTTCTTATTGTGTTTTGCTTATTGTGTTTAAGTTATTGTGTTGTTTTTACATTAGAATTGGGTTGTAAAGCACATTGTTTTTAATCAGGGACTGAGCAGAGAATAGTCAGGACAAAAGTGTAAAAATGAAACATGTCAACTTTTAATAAAATTTTAAGTCACAAAGATTTGCAACAATTACCTGAAAATGCAAATAAATCTTCAAAGTGCAAAATAAACTAAACAATAGGGCCCAATTTAAGTGAGGTCACCTAAACAATAACTCAACTCAAACAGTGTGTGAATACAATTTTTTTTTAATGACCTGACAAATGACACAGTATATAAAGGTAGTTTAGCCTAAACAGACACATGAGGAGGACATTCAAATTACCAAAAATAAATACACAATGAACCATTAACCTAAACCCCTTTCAAAGTAATTTACCAAATATAACAATAATACCTGAAAGGAAATTGACCACAAGTTATCTACTACTTATGGAAACAAAATATTTAAAGTAACAAAGGAGCCTCTTTGTCCACCTTGTCCTCTCTGGTGGTTGGTCTGGCCCACTTCCTGCTTTCAACTATACCACCTCCACCTTGGTCTTTTGCCAGGCAGGTGTCAGGACGAAGGGGGAAGTGCTCAAACAAACAAAGACATGTTAACCAAAGTGTGCACACCATTTCAGAAAACAACCTATCCTTAATAAAGCATTAAATAATCCAACAAATGACCATGTGAAATGATTTAAAACAAAACTAAACATAATGTCAATGAAGCAACAGAAATACTAACACTGCATGTTAGTTGGTGGGGCCACCACAGCGGGGTTGGTTTAATGCCGCTCTTCTTTGTATTTAGTTGCAGTTGGCGTCCATTTTGGTTTCCCCTTTTGTGTATTATGTTTTGGCCAAGCTGCTATACATGTTCCCCTTTGTCTCATTTTGTGAGGTCTGCCTTAGTTAATGTTATGAGTACAGCCCTGTTATTTTGACCTCTTTTAAAGGTTGAATCTTTGAAATTTGATTTTGTAAGCTTGCTTTGTCCTTTGTTGGGTGAATAAAACCTCATTTTTGCAAACCTTTAATCCTGTCTCCTTGTTGCCTTACTGCTTGGACCCTAACAATGATTAAGAAAAGGAACAAAAATGTCAACAGACAAAATATTTTATTTGAATAAAAATGACCAAATGAATGAAGAGACTAAAAGAGAATATACAAACATTAACATGCTTTAAAAATGTCAATAAATTATGGCATGATGGCAGAGAGGAAAACGAGTGCTGCTTGGGGTTATTTTACAGCTGCAAACCAAAAATACTGCAAGATGTGATGTTTGCAGCTAACAATTATGCTGCTGTGACGACACTACAAATATATCTAAAGAATATCCAGGTAGCTGATTTATAGAAGGGAAAAAAAGATTTAGCCATTTCCAGCAATAGTTAATATTTTTCAAAGTGTAATTGGTCATCATAGTTGTAATTTTAGCAGCTGACTTTTCAGTCCATTGAAATCAAAAGGAATAAATTTCCTGCAACTGAAAAATATATACAGTACATATATAAAGATATGTACTTCAACCCTGAAATATGAATACGCCTTTTTGATAAATCAATTCAATCTTTATTTGTATAGCACCAATCATAATCGCCGATTATTTCTAGGCTCGTCACAATTCAAGGCCGAGAATTCAAGACTATACAGAGAGTAACCCAACAGAACCACCAAGAGCAAGACAAGGTTGACAGAGGGGAGGAAAAACTTAATTTAATGGAAGAGAAAAACCTCCAGCAGAACCAGCGGCTCAGGGTAGGCGGCCATCTGCCTCGACCGGTTGGGGTTAGTGGACAGAGGAGAGACAAAAGAAAAGGGTAGAGATAGAACGAGAAATTACACAGACACTGGACGACGTCCACAAACACTGAACCGCTTCACAATCAGCAAAACTTTATTTAGGCTACATGCAGATACAGAAGGTGGGGATTATTCACTTCATAAATGATGACACGTTCCTCTCTCCTACATTAAGGTAGATAAGCTGCTGCTTTTTTTAAGTAAAAAGAATCTTTATCATTATCTGCAATGCTGAACCTATGTATATTTACTTGGTATCAGATTGATACCAAATTTTTCAGAAGTACACACCTCTAATGGTGACATTAGGATTCCTGTGAGTTTGTAAAGGAATGTCTGACTTTCTGTTGTTTCAACAGTCTAAACACTTCTGTCCATGTAGTGTGTTTTTTATGGTGCATGTGGCTCATTTGCTTGGATTAAATTCAATTCAGGGGCAAATGATACATTTGTTGAATTGTCCTTTGGGTCTTTTGTGTTCACGGGTCTGCAGCGGCTCAAAGTTGTAAACAAATGCTATGTGCAAACAAACTATTCTCTCATTGGTTGAAAGTCTTCTCTGGACAGAGGAAGAATTAACTTTTTTTTTTGCCCTGAAAAAAATATCAGCCTCATGTTTGGCTACAAATACTTTTTTTTAGCATTTGTCTGGTTAATGCACCAATGTTCAGAAAACAAACAGCACACCCAGTTCTGGGAAAACAGAAAATAACATCCTAATGCATCTGATGAGAAGAATACGTCCCATCGCAAGGGAACATGGGGCTCCGGGGCTGCACATTACCACACGACGGACAACACATCAGGCAAACATTGTCAGAGTTTGCCAACTTCTTACCAACTCCTCCTTCCTTCCTTCCTTCTTCTTTTGCTATTTCTTCCCCTACTTCTTCAGTTTGGAGTGACATTTGGCAACAGAGCGCATTACTGCTACTGAACACTCCCTGTTTCCAAACAACTGCTTCAAACAATCCAGGTGTGAATCTACCCTTAATTTGACTGTTCACAGGTATGTCCAACACTTCAAGCAACACCTACATTACCCTCATTCAGTGTTGCTCTGAAAGGGCTCTAATTGCCTGTGGTTTATAAGTGGAGTTTTCACTTACAGGATAATAGAAAAAGCCCTGCAATGAACTGGCAACTCATTCAGGGTGTACCCTGCCTTCGCCCTAAATCAGGTGGGATTGGCTCCAGCATCCCTCACGACCCTTGGAAGGATTAAGGGGTAGAAAATGGATGGATGGATGGATGGATGGATAATAGAAAAAATAAGGATTTTCATAATACACCAAAGCTCAGAATCATAGTTAATGTTCATCTACTTAATTCTGTCCTGTTCTGTTCAATTATTTATTCAGCATTAAATAACAATACACATTTATCTTCATAAAATAAGGTCAAGACCTCATAAGTATTATGCAGAGGGAAAAAAAATCCCCATGGAGCGAATACTGGTGGGGGGGATGGTAAACATACCATCGTGGACATACAGTACAGCATTTGGAGCTGAAAGCAGGGAGTGACTAGTTTCAGCTACCTGATCTGTAGCCAGAAATCAGACCCATGCATGTGCGGGAGTACTATTTCCTGTCCTGTGTTTCCAAGTAATTTGCATCTCTTTCTAGAATAGGGTTAAGGTAAGGATCAGGGTTAGGGTTAGGAAGCCCTAGCCCTCGTCAACAATAAAAATCTTTGGCCTCAATGACATGAAACTGATGGCCCAAGTTACATTAACGCTAACCTTAATTCTACTTAATACAAAATCATTTGCGGAAGCTACTTAACTACTATTTTATTTTGAAATATGACTTGCAGGAAATAGCACTGTTACACATGTGTGGAACACATAATGACAGGACGTAGTATCATCAGACATGTATGGAATCAGTCTGGTTTCCAAGTACAGTACCACCCGTATACTTGCATATTACTATGTCATTAATTAGGCATTTGAAAAAATATATTTTGACATATAGCACCAAAACTACTATGGCTAGAGACACCAGATATTATATATGTGATAGATTAGTACCTATAAATTTAACTTTGCCATACATACATACATTTCTAGCTATGTAGTGAGGTTGAAAATGTCATATCTTAAATAATTGGGTTTTTGACTATGCTGATTCCAAATATCATATCATATGACCTTCAATAAAAATGGTGACGCTCATGGTCAGTTTCAAGGTTGTTCGTAGATGTTCTGTATTTCCCTGGACCCAAGCAAATCAAACTTGGCATATAGGGTTTGGGGAAGGGGGGTCAGCATATTTTAACATCTAATAGATTAGTCTCCAGGGCATCGCTCACTCCTCAAATGATCTTGACTTTGACTTTGAAGAACAATAGTGTCTGAAACTATAGCACTTTGCCCCAGATACGTTTTAGCTATGCAGTCAGACCTTCAAGGAAAAAGGTCAAGGTCACAGTTAATTTGAAGATTGTACATACTGTATGTCAAACGGAATACTCTGCTCTGTATCTCCAAAGTCCCTGGACTCACACTAACCAAATTTGGCACATTTAGTCAGGGGTTACGATGGCAACCACCACCTAATCTGCATATTCACAGCATTCCAGAATCAGGTTGAAAATATCAACCAGATATTTTAGTTATTGACTTTGGTTATTGACTATGCCGATTCCAAATATGCTGAACCATTGAACCACTTTACATTTAATTGCAGCTTGAGCCTGTAATGGATGATTTGTGCAACATTCAGCCTGAAATTAGGTTAAAAATTATCTCAGCAAAGTGTCTAATGGTTTTTGACACTCTGCAGTACAACAAACTACTGAAGATTCTACCTTCATACACAAAAGAAATTCCTAATACAGATCCTTTTTTTTTCAGATATATACAATAGCCTCATACTCCAACTCCACTCATTACACTTCATTATCACTCTGACAGCATGTGTTGATAATGTCTTGGCTGTAGTTCTGTCACTAATGGGGTGTTTGTGTCACACTGTTAACAAACTGTGATGAAAAACTGATTACATCAAAGTCCAGATGGTGCTGCCCAGAGAAAATGTTATCAGAAGGTTGGAGCGCTGAGCCAACAGACTGCTCTTTTTCCGATCCAGCCACCTGTTTCTGCAGCCGTTTCTAATCCCACTTCTCTTTCAAATGCTGAATTCCTCCAGAGCATATCAGCCTGTGAAAGAGGTGACTTGAACACTGTCCACATGCCAGCTTTGCTCCTGCTCCATCAGACAGGCTCTCATGGTTTGGTATTATCACTTTCAACAGGTGCATTTCCTTTAATGTGCAAACCTCAAGGACATGCAAAAATATGAACACTCTCTTGTGCTGGATTTGCCTTTTTATTTAAAAACTAGCATGTTGACCAGCAGGAATCCACAGGTTCTAGGCAGGGTGGCGTTTATAACATGGGGCAATTAAAACTTGGTCATAAATTTCTATAAATTTGTATAATGATTGTTGAATGACACCAAAGAGATGGAGTTTTGTGAATATTCATATGCATTATTTGTCACATTTAGTTGATGTTATGTTTGACAACTGGTAGGTTGAGATATTTCGTCTGGTTTACTGTTCATACACTTGAAGATAGACAATGTTTTGTGTTAAAATGTATTATCTATGAGTCTTTGTTTTGAAGTTCCATCAATTTTCACAAACACAACAAGTGACCTCGCCATGGAAAAAGCCACATAGAGCTGTCCATGTGAAAACACTGGAGAGGATCGGTAATCGTTTGTCCCTGTGACTTACCGATGTTCATAGAGTAGCTAATCTGACCGGGACGGTCTTCATTCAAATACGAAGGGTAAGTTTGGGTCAGAAGAGGCCAGCTTCACCCTGTGTGTGCAGTAAGTGATGTTATTTTTTAGGTAGCAACGTGGTTTGTGAGTAAAATTTTGAGGTAAATCACTTATTTCTTGAAAAATATTGGTCTGATTGACAAACTGTTTTCGCTACTATGATCCTTGACCCAAAATACATACGTTTGTGAAATGTCATGTCTGCCCAGTTTGCGACTTATAAAGCAGACACACACACAGCAACACTTTTATAATATAAAAAAGAAGAGAAAATTAGGATGTGTACCTGAATGCAACAGTGCATATATGATAACATTATGATAATTTGTCATAATTTGTGTGTACACAGACAAGGTATATAAATATCTGGCTCAGGTGATGCATATGTAAACAGAAAAGAACAGGACCTAGGACTGATCCCTGTGGTACCCCAAAACAGTGGAGAAGGACAGAGAGAGGCCAGAACACTTGACATACTCATCAAATATTATGTAAACTGCTCAAGGGCTTCCCCTGTGCTACCAAGATATGATTACCGTATTTTCCGGATTACACGTCGCGTTTTTTTGCATAGTCTGGCTAGGGGAGCGACAAATATACCGGAGCGACAAATATGTTAAAATATTTTGAGTATTGGGTGTTTATCACACTGACAGCTACTAAACGCCGCTCTAGGCTTGTGTACCTGCATTTGCCGCATCTGTATTACTGACAATTTAAAATGTAGACATTACCGGTAACAACCATACCTGCCATCAGCTCAACACCGAACATGTCGGTGCCCTCACTTACCTGGTGAGGTGGGGAGGCGAGCCGTGAGCTCTCACTGCTGGTGTCTAGCACGCGGCCGCCCGGCCGAGCGCTTTCCCTGAACAAATGCAACCTGTTCTGCAGAGCGACTTATACATGTTTTTTTCTTCTTCATTATGTATTTATGGCTCGTGTGACTAACATTCCAGAGCGACATATCACCCGGAAAATATGGTATATGACTATAATGTAATTCACAAGGTGAGGACACCAAAGCAAAAATGCACTCAACGTGAGTTTACTTTATTCATATGGCACAAACAGAGGCTACAGTTCATTCATAAAGACCTTCCACAACAAACACATTCAACTAATACAGTAAGGATATGAACGTAATGGTATGGTACTTTAATATGAAACCGTTCCAAATTAACACTGTAAGAAAAAGCTTGCATCACGGCTTGAATAGGATATTCATTTATTCGATAGTACAACTTTGTGTGATCATAATCCACTTTTTTGTCTTGTCAAGTAAATGTTAGTTCGAAGTTCTACCTTTTTCTTCAGAGTCAGTTTTCTGGTGAACTTTTACACAGAAAACTTTAGTCATTCTTCTTTTGTGTGATAACTGGCCCTAATACAGCAGTGGCAAGAGTCATTGTTAGCTACGTACGACAACATGAAGAAGCCACTGAGATAAAATTGGTTTTCCAGTACTTTTGAAATAAGGGGATATTTTGAAAAGGGTCTAAAATGGTTCAAAGCAGAGAAATGGATGTTGAGACAGCTGGACACTAGCTGATATAAACTGGATGGGAATACAGCAGGAGGTGAGAGAAATCTAAAATATCAACATGACACGAGAAGCACATCATTTGTCTGTCTGGGGTTGATGCTCATGCTGCTGATATTGTTGACATAAAAGAAGAATGATAGAAGGAGAGAGATGATGAAATTTTAGCGATTTCAATGAAAAAAAACACCAACTGTAGGCTGGTGATGTTATGTTTAAAAGATGTTATGTTTAAACTTGCCTCATAACTTGTCAGGAGTATTGAATTTATTAAAACCAATAATGAATCGGTTTGTGGGTCGGTGTGAGTGACTGGTTAATGCCCTGTTCTGGTTTTAATGGCTTATTTTCTGTCGGCTCTAATTGCCTTGAGATGGGAAAATCTAGAAATTTGACACTTTGCCCAAAAAATGGAAATGATGTGAATCATGAGACTGTCAGATGGCAGCACTGTAATTAAGACTCATAAACAATACTTTCAGAAATGCCACCCTTTTACTTTGTAGCTCCTAAAGACACGTACTATGATGCTAATATCTAGTTCAATGCATCACACATAAAAAGCATTTTTGAACCACACGTCAGCCACCAGTTTGATCTGTGCAAACCAGCTGATCTGACGTGTCATTATGAAAGACTCTGCTGAATGTAACAGTGTCAGAGCTAAATCCAACATATTTTTACATGTTAATAGGCAGCATGACATTGTGATAAAGATGTTATGTTTAAAGCTAATAAGACTAACAGAGACATTAGTGTCAAAACCCTTACGAACATAGACAGTGTTGTCTGTCTCTGTGTAGATTCTGTTCCATTAATTCTGAAGTGAGACGTGAAAATGATTTACAATATTAGACCCATTCAGACAAGCCATGTCTTCTGAGCAATGACAGATTTAAATGACACTTCCCAGACACACATGCTTGAGGACTGTCTTAGCAATGACACAGATCTCGATTTGCAAAGCAAATGTTGAAAATATTAGATGAGTGATAAATCAAGCCAAATATAACTACGATAAAATGTGAGTTCAGTCAGGACGCTCTCGTCTCGATCTTATATGGATTTTATTTTGGCGGCGACTGTGCTCAAGAGATGCTCTGGGACAATCTGTGCATGCTTGATGCGGATGGCCCTGAGATCTCAAAACTCCCCCAGCAGAGTGTGGTGTCAAGATTTTATATGACGAACCTGGAGTACAGAAGAGGTATGCTTTGAAGTAATATGTATTGTTATTCATTCAGCCTAATTCAGGAGGAGTTGGGGAGGTGAAGGAGATTATTTTTTGGATCTGTGACAGTCCATGTGACAGCAGCATGACAAGATGAATGAACTACGCACACTTTATTTTTTCATTCATCATTTTGCTTCTCAGTGGTCTCATGCCTTCTGTGTTCATTTAGAAGACAGGAAGGTTTATATTATTGGAGCATACACCAATCAGCCATAATGTTATGACTGTTAACCGATGAAGTGGTCATAATGTTTATTATATTGTCCCAATGTCTTTTGTCAGTGGCTGGATGTATTAGGCAGCAAGTGAACATTTAGCCCTTGAAGCTGTTGGACTGAAAGCAACAAAGCATCCAAATTAAGTAAGAATCTGAGCAACTTTGACAAGGACCACATTGTGATGGTACATGACTGGGTCATTTCATCCAAATCTAAAGCTCTTGTTGGGTGTTCTTGTTTGTAGTGGATAGTAGCAAAACAAAAGTGGTCTAGGGATGAAGAACTAGATTTCAATCCAACTGAGAATTTGTGAAATGTGTTGAAAAAGATGTTAGAGTCATGAAGGCCCAAGCTCACAACTTACAGGCTTTGAAGTACGTATGTGTCTAACTCACTGTAATGTCTAATGTGTAATGTACTGCCAGTTATTACAGCAGCTTTCAGACGTGTGGTAAGCCTCATGTTTGGGTTAGAGTTGTTCTGGAATCATAACAGGGAACCTACACAACATTATGTGGTAGTAATGTTTTGCTCCATCAGATCCTCTACTTCACAGATGTCAAACTCATGCCAAGGAGGGCCAAGGCCTTGCAGGTTTTCTCTCCAACCAGTTACTAAAGCAACAGATTTCACTGATTAGCTCCTCCCCTCAACATAAAGGCGTGATGATCAGTGAAATCACCTGCTTTAGTGACTGGTTGGAGAGAAAATCTGCAAGGTCTCAGCCCTCCATGGCACAAGTTCGATACCCCTGCACTCGATTGAGATCCAGTTGTCCTTCCTTCCTCATGGGGTTCTGTCCACTGCAGGACCAGGACCACCAAACAAGATCCACAGTTTTGGAGATGCTTTGACCCAGTTGTCTTGACATCGCAATGTGGTCCTTGTCTAGGTTGCTTGCATACTTACGCTGTCCAATTTTTGTTTCTGTTAAATGATGCTAACCTGTTAAATTCATCATAAACAGGGTAAACACGAGTTTAAGAATATGAACAGAGTAAGTTTGTAAAAACTACAAAAACATTGGTATGTGGACATAAATCAACAGCAGGAATTTAAATTGAGTATCTTTGTCAACCTCCCTCCTCCTGCACAGGGTCAGAGACAGACTGACAAATGTCAAAGTGAGGATGTGTTCACCTGTCGCTTTCCACTCCTACCAGCTCCGCTGATAATTGGTCTATCCCTTGTCTAGATTAAAATATATCTTAAACATCACAGGCACAAACAGCAGCAGTAATCCCCACTGAGGATACTAGTGTTTATGCATACACAGATACAGTATAAATATCCAGGTTTCTCTGTAGGTTCTGCAAAAATGTATCCTGAATATGAACAAAACCATGATAAGGATCATAAGGGGGATACTGGTGCACATGTAAGTGCAGTCGTTCACTGTAAATCGTCAAGGTAAATGCCTGTAAAAGCAGTTGATATTAATACTGAAACATAAGTGAGAATGTAGCCATAATTTCACATTTAATTACACAAACAACCGGGGACTCATACCCAAAGGCAACATGCAGACGATTTCCCTGGCTGGAAGTACAGAGCATCACACTGTTCATTTCCCCTGGGCCCCTTTCCAGCCAGCTCCCGCACATGTTGGTGTCGTCCCATCCTGCTGATAGACATGATGTGGACAGATTTCACACTCATACATTAGACACCTGATGTTTGGCACAAGATGTCGTGTGAAATCAAATTAACACTACTGTCCTGGAGTCAAAAATAAGCTGCCATTTCTGTTGATGACTTTGTTTAGTTTTACTTTACATTAACTGCCAATATTGCTTTCTACTGGACTGGTGTGAATAAAAGTTCATTGCCACTCAATTGTCCTAAACTATGTATCTTTCATCTTGTCTGGGTTGTTGTTGAAAAGGCATGAGTTGCTTTGCTCAGATAAATGGAGACTGATTAATAAAGCCCAAATCTAAGCCAGCTGAACCTGTTTTTCTGTGGGTTTATGACAGTCTGTTTATCTATGTTTATGGTGTAAGCCATCAGAAACCTTCATATACTGTACTTTACCACAAGAGGACAATCAGATCTTTCAGAGCAAAAACTCATGTCACTGTGATAATAACTCTGACCAGTATTTTTATATTGTTGCATTTTTTTATTCCATGAAGTTTATGAGTTTTGAAATATGGGTATAGCTTTTTAGAAAAATATGCATGGGTTAGTGACTTAAACCCTAGTCACACTAGAGGTGGAATGAGCTAGAGTGAAACATCTTTGTATATTCCTGGATATTCAGAATGCATTCTAAATATTCCGACTGCAATCTGAGTACATTCCAAATAATCAGGCCTTTTCTTGTTACCCACCCAAATGTTTTGCTCATGCTCAAAAGTTTTGATCTGCACTCAAAGTTGAGAATTATGGCACAGCATTCAAAGTTTAATTTAACTGCACTATGACTGCATTTTAAATATTCTTAATCCTGCCAGAATGTCTCTAAAGCGCCTCAAATGAACTCAAAATGCATCTTGACTGTAAGAAATTATCTGGATTACACTTCAAATGCTGTTGGAATCTTTCGATTGCCGCTCAATCCCAACTCGAATGCAGTCAGAACATCCTGATTGGCTCTCAAAGGAGTCCGGACATAATTGTGAACTCCGCCGAATCATGTAAAAATAGCACCTTCAGAGTCTGAAGCTGAGTCAACAGCCCCGCCCCCTGCTTCCCAGATGGGCATAGTGGCTGAGTTCCATCAGCAAACAGCACAGTCCTCCTCTGGCTGGCGGTATTCGGATAGCAATCAAACTGCACTCGTTTGGCATTCTAAATATTTTGACTGTATTCAAACAGCATCTTCAATTCTTATTGTGTTCTACTCCTCCTTGAATCATCATCTTATCATGGTGGAAGGGTTTGCATGCCTGAGTGATCCTAGCAGCTATGTTGTCGGGGCCAATTCAATCCTGGTAGGGTCTCCCAAGGCAAATTGGTCCTAGGTGAGCAATTCAGAAGACCCTTATGACTGTGTCTTCCTGTGGGCCCACCACCTCCATGAAGGGTCGTAAGGGTACGGTGCTATGTGGTTTGGGTGGCAACCGAAGGTGGAGGCCTGGGTGGACCGATCCCTGGTTGTCAAACCTACCTGCAACTGGGAGAGGTCCTGGGGCAGACCCAGAGGGCCTGCACCTCTCAGGTGGCCTGAGGGACCCCCCAGAGGAGCTGGAGGAGAGGGATGGGAAGAGGCAAGTCTGGGCACTAATGTTCGTTGGAGCCAGAAGTGACCAAGGGTGAAGGTGAGTAAGAAGGTTGGAGATTCTTAATGACAAAAAAACAGAACTGTCCCCAGAGACTGTCCCTCACTGTGTAAGTGGAGGAGGACATAAACGAGAAATAGCAAATGTCACAAAATGTTTGCATGAAGATAATAATTTGACATTCTTGTTAGTGTAAGTTTTTAACCACAACAACATAGAGTAATACTCGACTATATTTGTTATTCGCAATAAAACTGTTTAAATTCGTAGTTTTCTGTTGTTTTTCACTGGTGGGTTGTAAATTTAGATATTATGGTAATTCAGCATACAAGTTCTGCAAAGACACCAAATGTAACGTCTGGAATTGAGAGAACTGAGACGCCATGTCTGAATTGAAGACTCACAAATACACAGAGTTTTTACCCGCCAGCAGTTTGTCTGAGACAGCAGAGACTTTTAAAACCTTTTGAAAGGTTTTAACCCTTTCACCTTTTAAACCTCTGAACCACATCACCAAGTGACCCCTAGCACTGAGGTGATCAACCGAGTCATCAGAAGTACGAGGCAGACTGGCCAAAGACACAGGCCGGTGGACCAGGGCTCATTGGATGCCAGATCCAAGACATGATCGGTGAGTTCTGCCTCCTCCGATTAGGACAGGGCAAAACCACACCACCCAGGGCTACATAACTCAAGTCCTAGTTACAGGGATGTCTCCGAGTGGCTTAGCTGGTGTCAGGAATGGAATCATAACATTTGTAAACTCGTCAGGAGGTGAACCCGTAATAATTGGGTGGCTCGTCCGGGACCTAGAATCAAGAGCAAATGAGCCTAACTTCTGGGACGTTCGACCGGGACATGAAACATAGTATTAGCAAGTGTTTTGTGTGCTTCAGTGTGTGGAAATAGTCCGTAGTTTGTTTCGAGTCAGCACGGCATGGCTAACAGCTCAGTGTTAGCGAAACAAAGCAGTGTGACTGGCTTAGTGGTGAAGCTGCTCCTAAGGCTTATGGTCCAACACAGAAGAGCCACTTCCTCACAACATGACTCAACAGTCTACCTGCATCTCAAGGACAAGAAACATTCCTCTGAAGAGAACAATGTTCAGATCTTGGCCAGGGAGGACAGGTGGTTTGAGCAGGGTTGAAGAAAGCCATTGTTGTGAACCTGGAATGACCCTCTCTGAATAGGGGGGAGGACTAAGGGTGTACTCACACTGGCAGTTCGTTCCGCGCCTGGGCGCGTTTCACACCTTTAGCGCGGATCATTTTAGTAA
>JAQQAE010012374.1:0-13197 GCA_029823295.1 Pseudamia nigra | reverse complement strand
TACAAATCAGCCATCAGTGCAAATCATGTGACCAGTCAACATACTAAAAAAAACCCCTCAAATTTACATAATATTTTACACAAATCATTACAACTATATACAGTACATAAGAAAACAGGAAAAAGAGTCTAATATTTTCTAAACATCAGGTTGATGGCCATCATAAACACTATATATATGAATAACAATAACTAATATAATGCAAAAAATAAAAATATGTAAAAATAAAATTATGATAAAAAATACACTATATTTATATTTTATTGTTAATATTTTTATTTATGTTTGAACAGAGATGTTCTAGAGATGACTCTTTTTTTATTGTTTTCTCATGTATATATTTGTAACAATTTGTGTAAAATATTATGTAAATTTGAGGGGTTTTGGTATGTTGAGTAGTCACATGATTTGCACTGATGGCTGATGGGTATTTAAGACAGCTTTTCTGTATGTCTTATACTGTAGAAGTCTGAAGAAGAGCTGAATGCTCGAAATGTCACATTCAATTTTGAAAACGGGAGCTGATGAGTTTTGTCTTTTACACATTCAGTTTTAAAAACAATACAACAAAAGAATCAGAGATACAGACTCTCAGAACTTCATAGTTTCTCCAGCATCATGTGCAGGATGACTCAGATCAAGTTTAACATTCCCCAAAACCCCCGCCACACAACAGCCGGAATGCCGTCAGAATGAAAAATCTTTGTACATTCCTGGGTATTTTTAGTGCATTCCAAAAATCCTGACTGCAGTCTGAGTGCATTCCAAGTAATTTGGCCCATTCCAGTGGCCAGTCCAAATGTTTTAGTCAAGCTTATAACTTCTGAGGTGCATTCGAAGTGGAGAATTGTTGGATGGAATTGTAAAGTGTAATCTAACTGCACTACGACTGCATTCTAAATATACTTATGCCATTCCAACAGCATCCAAAACCTAATCATATTCAAGAGACAAGTGAAATGGCACGCAGCTTCAAATCCTGCCAAAATGTCCCAAAAGCGCCACAAACAAGTCAGAATACACCTTCTGGCCAGCTACTGAACCTTACTCATAGAGCATTTGAAGTGCATTCTAAAGATTCTAACTGAATTCTAACAGCACTCTCAATATTCCTACTGTTTTTCAGCTACATTCAAACTGCATTCCAGAGCCAATACACCTGAAATGTACAATAATAATTTTAGGTGGGTTAGAAGAATTCTTACAAATGCCTTAATTTAGCACAGTTTTCTTTAGTCCAATTAAGTGTTTTGAAAGAGCCATTATGAACAAGTTCAGACTACAATGTCTCTGGATGCAGTTGGACTGACCTGCAACCAGGGCAACAGTGGTTTTCAGGATGTCAAACCACACCTGCCCCTCCCTTATCAAATAAATAGTTGTGACTGGCTCTGATCCAGACTGGGGCAGTTTGAGTAGGAGCATCAGAGTATTTTAGTAGCATTTTCAGACTAATTGACTGATGCATCTGTTTCTCACACCAGTTCAGGATTTTTTTTTCCTTCTTTATTGTCCCCCATTGTTTTGGTTCCTACTTTCAGTCACGGTACACTCCCGTGTAAGACACAAGATTAAATTTTCCTGATCAGAATCAGAATCAGAATGTTCTTTTATTGCCAAGTATGTTTTAAACATACTTTTTTTCTTGACATTAAGGTGCACTCGTATTGAGAAGACAACAACAACACTAATAATAATAATAATAACAATGAGCACAATAGTGTCAATAACCAGTACTGTACAGCATATACACATTATATACATTATATACATTAAGTGTGAATTGTGAGAGGTAGTAGTAGTGCTGTTGATGATTGAACTAACAGAGGTGAACATGGAAACCATATGGACACATGTACAATGGACATGAACTTGGCCTCCAAACTACTCTAGTATCTGTAGATTTGGACACATAAGGAGGATGTGCCCTGCACCCAGCAGGAGGCGCAGTGGTACAATACTGCCCCCTGCTTTTGTCAACAGCACAAGGGTAATTAATGAGCACGATATGGGATCTGTGCTGCTAACTGTTGAAGGTAAAAATAACTTTCCTTTTGCTCTGGTAGCAAAGAGGGTTTACTGCTACAATTGAAATAAATATATTGATTTCCTTTGCATTGGATGAACACTGCATCATATTTGTTTGACTGTTTAACATTATATCATGTTACTTGGTCAACGGATTTCACTGGTCACACATCAGTTTGTAGCTTTCATGGCTTTTGTGAATGCACGTGGTGTTTTGGGTCCATGGCAACACCATAGCAACATGATGACATCATAATAGGGCCGCTATGAACGTGACTGCCTGCCTCTGAAGCCATTGTTGAGTGAATTAAACTTATTTGAAACCATGGAAACATTGCTGCATTGTTCTTGAAGTTGGTAATGTTATTTCTGAGGTAGCAACATGGTTTTGAGTATATTTTCAGGTATAAATCACTTTAAAATCAAAAATATTGGTCCGATCAACAAACTGTTTTCTCTACCGTGATCCTTGATCCAACATACAGTAAGTATGTGAAAAGTCAGGTTTCCAATTTATTTCCAATTTATAAAGGGGACACACACACACACACACACACGTACATAGAGTATATAGTGTAGGGAAACACTCTGGTAACTCTGCCGCTATTGGTCCAAATGTGGTTCCATTCTGTTTTTGGCTCCAAAATGTCATCCAGGAAGTGACAAACCCACACATCCAAAAAAATATCAGTAGGTTCTGATCTAAACAATGTGAAACAAGTAGTGGTCAGTTTTAATTCTTTGCAGATCATGCTTGAGGAACATTGATAGATGGTTCACAAGTGCCATCTGGTGTTGACAGTTGGTATTAATTTTAAAATCTCTAAAACTACATTTAATATCCTTTAATATAATACCTGTTGAAGAAAAAGAAACTCTTCCCGTTTTTTAAAATTTGATTTGTGGGATTCATGTGAAAAATGTTTCTTTGCTTCTGTTATTAAACAGTATTTATTGCCCGTTTACATCAGTCATCCACTTTCCTCCCCTCATTGCACCCCGTCTGGCCACATCAGCAGGAACCATTATCTCCCATCAGTTGTCTGTTAGACTAATGAGAATTATTAAAAAAATAGGAAAGGGTTCGTCACTGGGTCTGCCCTGCCCTCTTCCACTATAAAGCAGTATTTTATTTCATTTGCAGATGACATTCACAGACTTTAGAGTGTAACAGGTGTTGAACGCAGGATGTTTCTTTATTTGATCTTTCTGCTCTTCCTCAGAGGTAAGAGGCAACACTTTTCAACATGATGCATGCATTTTTTCATCTTTGGTAATTCTTTTTCGTATTATTACTAATAATAAGTATATGAATGAGAAAAAAATAATAATAATAATGGATTTGTTAATAGTTGTTAATATAATCATGAATTATTCATTTGTTAATGTTCTTGACTATTTGGTTAGTTTTGTGTACTTCTTTTTGTGTCTTATTTGTTATTTTCTTTTTGTTGAATATGGATAATTTAGTTGCTTGTTTTGTTTGGTTCATCTTTGTTTGACATTTGTTCCTTTTTTAAGATAAATGAAGGATTTTGTTTATTTTTCACTCAGATTTTTGGTTATTTTACAGAATCATATTTTTGTGCATTTAAAAATCATAAAGTAGCCTATAGAATGCATGCAGCTAGTACAGCAGACTGTCCCTGAGCAATTAACAAACCATTTATCAGTAGTAGCAGTGGGTGATGTTGGGTAGTGGTGCAAGTGTTAATACAGAAAGATATTAAAGAATAGCCCATATTCAGGATGATGAGTTAGCCTACAGAATGTTTTCTTTAATGTACACACATGGGGTTTGAAGACCTAATATACTGTTACGGTACATTAAAGTTATGGTCTCTGTCTGACATAAAAATACACTTGTGTGTTATGGAGCTGTAGAAGTGTGATTAAGGTAGGATTCTATGATTGTCTTGAGGGACGATCATAAGTCTGAAGCTGTAGCAATTCCACATTTTTGGATATAAACCCTAAATCAATGAACAAAAATGAACAATGTAATACATAAAATGAAGAAATTTGAACTACAGAATAAAAAAAATAACCAAACATCAACAATATAATAAATAGACAATATGATAAATAAAATCAATAGAAATCAACAACAAATGAAGAAAATAATCAACAAAACAAAATAGTCAAAAAATATTATTATTAATTTTATTCACTGATTTAGTTCCACATGGCCAAAAGCTCGAGCAGCTGATTATTTTGTACATTTTCTTGAAATGTTTATACTCTATTTTCTAATTATTGTTTTTTAAATTTAGAATAATGTTAACTGTTGCAGATTTCATTAATTATATTGTTCAGTGTATTCATAATATTTTTCATTGCAGTTATTGTTTGGCTTTTCTGCTTCGATTCAATTTGATTCAATTCAATAATATTCAATTAATTTTTTAAGGCTCTGGCCTTGATTTTAGAAGTTTGTTGAATTATGACTGGCACTACTACTGTATATAAATTTAAAACATTTTAATTGAATTTTTCTCTTCATTAATTCAGCGACCAAATGTAAGACATCAGGATTCTTGCGGATTTGAAAAGGGATGTCCAAGTACCCGTAGGTGCAAAAATCAAGTGGTTCAGGTTCAGGTCGCTTTTATTTGTACCTGTAGGTAGGTTTGTTTTGCAGTCAGGTGAATTCATCCTTTTCACACTCAAAGCACAAACATGTAACAAGCAAGCCAACACGAGCTGTCTATACATGATTAAAATGCCCTTAGTTCCACAAATAAGGACATAAAAGAAAGATAAAAAGATTAATAAGAGAATTTTTAAAAATAAAATAAAATAAAATAAAACAATGAACCTCTGTGCTAAAACCAAGGCTAAAAAGAGGTATAAAGTAAGTTAAAAACTGTTAGAAAGGAAGTTTAGAACAAGTACAAAATCACTGTGAAAACTCAAATCGATACATAAATACAGCATAAATACATGAGAATAAATAAATAACTTATGCTGCAATACATCTTGCTATTACTTGTTCAGTGCTGTGGCAGCAGCAGAAGCAAAGCTGTTTTTGCATCATTGAGTTTTGAATTTTGGGACCTTGAACCTCTGTCCAGAGAGAAGAAGCTGAAAGTGTCAGTGCAATGGGTGGGAGTTATCTTTTAAAATGGCCGTAGCCATCCTCTCTACCTGCCAATGTACAGGGAAGCTGAACTCAGCTCTGACTCATGCAGTAGACGACTTGACCATTAAATGACTTGGTCTATGGACTTTCTTTGTTTTAAAGTTGCCTGATCAAACTATGGCACTAAAGAAAAAAGATCAAATGGACTCAATAAAAACACAAAATATGGTCACAATGGTTTGCTCAGTGTGAAAGTGTGCAAGCTTCCTCAAACAGTGCAAGTGCTGCTGACCCTTTTTACAAACCACTTCAAAACTCTCTTCAAATTTCAAGTTATTGTCAATGACAGTCCCAAGATATTTGGCCCAATATTTATGTCCATATACTGTAGTATGTGTGAAAGTTTATTAAGTGTGAACCACAACAATTTAACCTCTGAAAATCCAGCTTTAAGTGGTGAATTATATGAATCACAAAATATTGCAGTGACATAATAACACTCAGCTGTAAATAAGTTGCACCTGCTACTGAAAACTACTGACAACTTTACTGAGTTAAAAGTCATACAAATCATTTAGAATTAATACATTACATCAATTCTCAACAGCATCAGTGCAGAAATGCTCTACGCAAGGGCTGCTGCCATCCTCACATGGTTGCACATTCTATTCTGCTCCATTTGGAAAACCGGTGCCATCCCATCTGACTGGAAAAAGGGCTTGATAGTTCATTAATTGGAGGGGTGTACATGGGAGTGTAGAAATTGCAGGGGGTTACTCTCCTCTCTGTCCCAGACAATGTCTTCTGAACAGGGTGGAGCAGTTGTAGCTCAACCACTAACACCCAGAACAGTCTGGTATCACACAATAGGACGAGTTGTGGAGCCTTGTTTAGTGAGGAAAATATGTCTGATCTTGATTTCACCAGTGATGCAGTGACCTTGCAGAAACAAGATGCTTGAAACCACTAATGCTGGGTGTCCTGGACTAAGATGACAATCCAGGCCTTCGATGTCTAGGATGATGATGTCATCCACTCATTCACTAATCTCAGTAGTGTAATTCAAGGTTCCCACTGGTTACCGGGCAAAGGTCAGTCATCAGCTTAGCCTTAGTTAGCCTTGCACTGCAAACAATGACCTTACTGGAGAAGATGGTGTTTCTTGCCATTTGAGAGAAGGAAGATTCTGAGTCTTGGACTCTTTGGTCTAAGCACATTCTTGTGAAGTCTTTTTGATGCCTGTGGACTGACCCCAGACAATGTGGTTAAGGATGGCACATGGGCCCAGTGCAGGCCTGGTCAGTGGCCAGGAGATGCCCTGTGGAATGGAGATGCCGTGTAGATACTGTGAAGTGACACATTTGGTGGTGCATGTCCACATCCCTGACCTGACCTTCACTTCCAATTGTTCAACATGATGTATACAAGTCAGAAATCTCCTACAGTTTGATAATGTGTTACCTGAAAGTTCATATGTTGTGTTTTTTTTAACCCTTTATAGGGCACTCATTAAAATTTATGGAAATTTAGAATTTTAACCCTGGAGTGTTATTGGTAGATATAAAAGTTTCAGATTCAGGCTGCAAATCAAAGTATGGTTCCTCAAACAACTAGGCAACAAAAAAATTCTAAATAATATGAGAATATATTATTACAAAAATACTATATAATTAGGGCTGTCAAAATTAACATGTTGATCCAGATTAATCCATTAGTGTGATTAATTAGATTAAAATTTTTAGCATGTTTAATGCACAACATAAAGAAAAAAGCAATGAAATCTTATGTTACATTTGACCCACGTCACTGCCAACTTCTTTAGTATTTACGGCTTCAAAATCAATTTAAATGTAAAAGCATGAGTCTTTACACATTTTGAAACAAAATTACATTAGTTACTGATGAAAACAATGAACTAAGTGTAAAAAAAGCAAAAACATCTCAGCAGAACATTGAGGTTCTGTTAAGTTCTACAAAGCAGGTGTAATGTCCTTTAGTTGCACAAGTTTAAATTAGAAAATATACATTTTAATGTAAAATAAGTAATTTTAGTTGAGTGTCTATATCACCTTCTATGATGTGTTTCTGCTCCCACAAAATGGGTATTAATTGAAATTAGCCCAGTGACCCTGTGTGTCACAATGGAGGGAGGCGGACAACACTGCTGAGTCAGTGTACAGCAAGTTTATTTACAGTGTTAACAAAATAAAGGTCAAGCAGAGTGAAAGGTGACAGGATGCCGGCGAGAGGTCACGACGCCGGGGGAATCACAAGGTGGGAGACGTGGACCGGAGGACCAGGAGCAGAACGGAGAATACAGGAGATTGGACTGGAGAAATCCAACCTGGACTAGAGGACAGACAGGAACAGATGTGGAGCAGGAGGCTGGACAAGGCAGGGGTCTAGAAATGCAGGAGAAACAAGGCAAGTTGTTGCATGAGCAAGCGCTGATGTGGGCACAAAACCACTCGGTGTAAGCGGTCGGGCTGGCGAATGCTGACTGGAAAGACCAGGAATAAATGCACTGGCTGATGAAGGGGATGAGTCGCAGCTGTGAGCCTCTGCCTGCATCAAACACACCTGGAACAAATAATGGACACACAGATAGACAGAGGGAGCCCAAGGAACAGATCATGACAGTACCCCCCCCCCTCAATGGTCCACTTCCGGGGACTGACCAGGCTTGTCAGGGTGAGCCCGTTGGAAGTCTCTGATCAGCCCTGGGTCCAAGATGTTCGCTCGGGACACCCAAGACCTCTCCTCCAGACTGTAACCCTCCCAGTCAATGAGATATTGGAAGCCCCGACCCCTCCGGTGCACGTCCAGGTTCCGGTTGACTGTGTAAGCAGGATGGTTGTCCATCATCCAGGGGGAGTTGCAGATGGAGAGTTGAGGGGACTGGTGATGACAGGTTTGATTTGGGACACATGGAACACGGGGTGAATTCTCATGGAGGCGGTTACGGTCAATTTAACTGCGGTGGGGTTAATAATGCTATGAATGGGGAAGGGTCCAATAAATCTGGGAGCCAGTTTGCGAGATTCTACCTGAAAGAGAATGTTTCGGGTAGACAACCATACCTGCTGGCCGGGTTGATATCCAGGGGCCGGGGTTCGGTGGCAGTCAGCAAGGTGCTGGTTCCTTTGCGCCGTCCGGAGGAGGGTGGACCAGGCATCCCGCCAGAATTTCTGACACTGCCTCAGATGAAGCTGGACAGACAGAACTGCCAATGCCTCCTCCAGGAACTGGGGCGGCTGGTACCCAAGCGACGCCTCAAACGGTGACAGTCCCGTGGAAGCCGAGACCTGGTATTGTGGGCGTACTCGACCCAGGGAAGGCATTTGGCCCAGGATTGGTTTTGGGCCTCCAGCTCCTGATTGAGCCACTCCGCCTGGCCGTTGGTCTGGGGGTGAAAACCAGATGACAGGCTGATAGTGGCCCCCAGTGAGCGGCAGAAAACATTCCAGACTTGCGACGTGAACTGGGGACCACGATCAGACAATACCGGAAGGGATTCCATGGATACGGAATACATGCATGACAAGATCAGCAGTTTCTGTGGCTGTAAGTAATTTGGGTAAGAGAATGAAATGAGCTGACTTTGAGAATCTGTCGACCGCAGTAAGAACAACTGTGTTACCTTCGGAGGGAGGCAGACCAGTGATGAAATCCAGGGCAATGTGGGATTTCATCACACCAGGCACGGGGAGCAGCTGGAGGAGACCAGAAGGAGGCACGCTGGAGGTCACCGCGGGCATTTCACATTGCAACAATGATTTGCAATAGCTGGTATCTTTCATTTTGGTTATCACCCACCACCCCCATGCCACCCCTCAAAAAACTCTGGCCTATATCTAAAAAAATATGTAGACTTGATTAATTTGACTCCTGTGCATGTTGTGATACAGTGATGGAAAAGAGTAAACTAATGTTGCAGAGTACCAAAATCAAAGAGAAAGATTCATTATTTGTGTTGTGAGCACTGCTCTCCAAGTCATCTGATCCTGCCCTTGGTCATTAATAATAATAATAATAAAAATACATTTTATTTATAGGTGCCTTCCAGGACCTTCAAGGTCACTGTACAACAGTTAACACACATATAAAATAGATTAGATAAAACACATACATACATATACCTATGTATATATGTAACCAAGGGCATTGTCTCACTTTGCGTCGGACGACCCCATGCTTCAGAAAATGAGGTTCTAAAAGAGCGACTCTGTGATGGGTTCAAAGTCAAAAATGTGCTTGCACTAAAGACACAAATAACATTCACCTACAGAATGATCATTTACTTCTGTCAGTCCTTGATGATGATTTTATGCTTTTGCCCTCAAAGTATAATGACTCCTTTGTCACTAAAAGTGTTTGTTTCAGAGTTTTAAGCTGCAGAATGAACACTTCTTGTTGTTAGGATGTCAGAATTCAACAAACCAAGTCACAGAGTCAGCAGTGGTTCAAGTTACAGTTACCTTTGAGACACTTTAAACTATAGTGTATACAGTATTGTGTTTCAGCCATAAGTGTAAATTTCAGCAGGATGAAACTTGCTGTTCACCTCCCAGTAAAGCCGTTAACATGTCTGGTCTGCTGTTTTGATTAGTAAACTGTATATTTATATGCAATTCCTTTTTTAAAAATTTTTGCTCATTTTGTCACTTATTTTGTTCAGCTCCTTGATTAAATTGTCCTGCCTTTGTTTTAGTCCTAAATGTATGTCAGAAAGCACACACTGATGTATTAACAATTCACCAGAAGACATGTAAGTTAAGGCATTTCCAAAGCCCCCCCCGTTCCACCCCCATATCAAGATGAATGTGAAAAATTCAAAAGAAAAAACTGGTTCATGAGAACAGAAGTTATCATAAATGGAAGAAATAAATTGAAATTATAACTTAGCGTGTTAACAATGGAAGCAGCAGAGTAGATTGTCAAAGACATGACAACATTATCTGGAAGTTGTTCCTGTTTACATCGATTTGAACGAGATGCATTCGGTGGTCTGCAGGAGATGGAGCTCATATAACTGCAAAAATGGAAACTCATTAGTGAACTGATGACAAAATGCTCTATATTCCTGTCAGGGCCCATCATATAATGGCTTTCAGTAACCATAATCACACGCTTTTAGCCCCGATAATTGTTTGATGGTAACAATATGATGCAATAAGATGATGAGACCCAACCACAAAACATTCACAGACAAATGAATGTTGTTCAAGAAGCTCTTTTAAACCTCAGATAAAGAACTGGGAAAATAGTACAATTCCAAATTCAGTTATTGTTTTTGGAACCTCATTTGATATTAAACTAAGAATAATCTGATATTTAGAGAGAAAACGTTTCATGTCCTTTATGTCAATTTTTGTCTTTTTTTACAGTGTACATTTTTGTAATTCTCAAATCTTTTTGTACTTTTTCTGTCATTTTTGCCTGTTTGTGTCTTTTGTGCTCATTTATGCATCTTTTATACCACTTTGGACTTTTTGTGGCTATTTTGTCTTGTCACACCTTTTACGTTGTTTTCATCTTTTTGAATCTTTTTTTATCCTGTTTATTTTGTAGTTTTGAAAAAGCAAAACCAACACAATCAAATACAATTTACATTACAAATGCACAATTGTGCTGTATATCCCTAGAAAACATAGGAAAATAAATAAAGAGAATGAAAACAAAAAGTAAATGAATAAAAATAAAGACATATTCATAGTTTTATCTCATCAATGATATCTGCAGTGTAGTTCTCCAGATTTTTGACGTTACACTTTCATAGCCTGTATCATGTCACTCCATTCTCATCTTAATGCGAACAGTTCTATTAAGGTTCATATTTTATGTTATTCTTCCCATGGTGAAAATTTCAATTGTTCCCTTCCACTTTATTATTTGTGGCATATAATTTATTATTATTATTATTTGTTTCAAGCAGTTTTTGGTTGAAAAATCTCTCAGTGAACTTGTTGTTTTCCATTACATTAGTACACATACCTGCTCTATTTATGTGTTTGCCAGTTAGTCCATGCCTTTGGTTTCTTCTCTTCTCTCCCTCCTTGTATCATTTTGTATATTGTCCAGGTACTTTTTGTGTCTTTTATGCCATGTTTTATCTTCTGACATCTTATATGCCATTTTCACTTGAACCTTTTAGTAGTTTTTTGTCCTTTTTGTTTCTTTTCTCTGTTTTGTGTCTTTTATGTATTTTTATTATATTGCATGTTTACTAAAAAAAATACTACTCTTCAACTATTATTCGAAGATAAAACTCAGCATTTGAACTTGAATAAAATAGTTGTCTGATATTTGTTATGGCGATTGTGCATTTTGAATCATCGTGAGAACATTTTTGATTGAATCATATAGTGTTGTGATCTGATTTTCAATGACACTGATTTGAATGTTTCTTGGATGCTGTCCCTGCAGGTGGGGTGTCCACAGAGAGGAACTGCAGTTACTGGGAGGTTATAAACCATCTGGGCCTGACTGAAAACAATGACCTGTTCTTAATGACTCGACCTGTTAAAAACTACAAAGAGCCCACGCTGGTGTCACTGGAAGTACGGCTCTATGCCATTTTGGATGTGGTAAGGAATATAAACCCTTTATATTCCAGAAGAAAGGCTGTGTCCATGATATCAGTATCTCACCATGGGGAGTCACATCCTGCAACTTGGTCAGGTTAATAAATGATTAAAGTGATAGAAGTTACCTCTTTTTTCCAATAACAAAAATCAAAAACAGTTGGCATGGTATATTAAGTTATAATATTTTAACTGGCACAGGAACAAATAAAGCATGAAAAAAAAGAACTGTAGAATTGTGTTCCCGGCTTCACATTAACAACTTTTTAGTTTCATCAAGACCTGCCCATGACAGGGCCCACAGACATACTGTGTATTTACACATTCTAGTAGTTTCATTAGTGGGCCCTCAAACATGTGTGTTTTTTAAATATCAAACTCTCATTTTATGTCATTGTCTGAATAATAGATTTATGTAAATCAATTTAATCTTTTTCACTATTTTCCAACATGAATAATCAATATGTATGTTACTAACTGAGGGGAAAAGGACAAACAGCCAAAAATGGGTTTTCCTGAGGTTTTACAGAAACAATTTGATCATACAAAAAGGTCAACCGTGTGGTCACAGTGCCTGTTAAAGGGTTAAAACCCGTGATCTGCTGCCCGTATTATTAAACATTCCACTTAATAAAATGCGTCAGAATAAAGACTTCTTTTATTTTTAAGTGTTGTAACACATCACAACAAAGTTGCAAAACTAAGGCTTTCCCACTTTATAATGTTTCCATTTCTCACATTTCTATTTGTTTAGTGCTTCTGCTGTCATTTTGTATTATTCTTTCTGAAATAAGTCTTGCAGTTGTCACTATATCAGGCTAGTAGGCTTCTTCCTCATCATGCCTTAGGAATATGCACACAGTCGGTTTTTGTTGAAGTCTGCATGGACATCCCAGGGAAAGTTGCTGCTCCAATTGTGCATTAATTGTGCATCACACAAAAACATGACCATTGACCTAAACCATGAGAGATCATGGTTCTGGACAACAGTCTGCTTTGTCCTATTCTTCATTCATTTGTAGGACACAGTGTCCATTTCTCAACTCAAAGACCTGAATTCTAGTTGGTCTGAGCACAGTCTATGTTTCTGATAAGTGATGAAGGCTTAAAACTTTCCTTTTTGACAAAGCATATATGTAGTTAAGTCTAGGCCAGGAAAATCCTTAATCTTCCCTTAGCTCTGCTGCATAGTCCAACGCTGCTGGGGACAGTGATGCACTGAGCTTTGTTTTCAACCTCTTTCTTTATCTCCTTTTTAACTCTTCCTACACCTCTCTAAATCTCTTCCCTTCCTCTCTCTCTCTCACCATCTCCCTCTCCCGCTACTTCTCTCTCCATCTTCCTTTTCTCTCTTCATCTCTCAGCTCTCTAGTCACCTCTCTTTCTCTGTCCCTCTCTACCCCCCTTCTTATGTTCTATTTTGCACTACTGTGATACTAACTTGTGTCTTCCCTGTAGTTTTGTGCTTCCTCCCTCTGCCCTAGGTCTCCTGATGTCCTTGCT
>JAQQAE010012373.1:0-13197 GCA_029823295.1 Pseudamia nigra | reverse complement strand
AGCAGGGCGACACAAAGGGGGTGCCCTTTTTTCTCGGTTGAGCACCTGCCCCTCTAAACCTCTGTGCACGCCACTGGCCCTAAAGATGTAAAACTGGGGGGTATTCCCAACCAGGGGTCTACAACCTGTGGCTCCAGGGCCACGTGTGGCTCTTTAGGCACTGGAGAGATCCAGTGGCTCCTGAGGCTTTGTCCAGTGATGAAAATAACATATAATAAATCAAAAATAAGCACTAAATGAGCAAAAAGGGGGAAAAAAGAACTATACAATGAACAAAATGTGCAAATAATCTACAAAATGAACAGAATCATCAAGAGAACAGACAAGATTAAACAATATGATGCATAAAATGATTTTAAAAATTAACAAAAACTTTTTAAAAAATCAAATCTTACAAGATGAATAAAATCTGAGCAAAAAAAACAAGGCAAATGCTTTAATAAAAATAACAAATCACTTGAATAAAGATGGATAAAAGATTTGAAAATAATAAAATAATCAACAAATGGTCTTGCACTAATATAGTGCAGTTCTATTCTACAGCAGTCAAAGCGCTTTACACAGCTTCCCATTCAGCCGTTCATTCACACATTCACACACCAGTGACGCTCACTGGGAGCAACTGGTTCTGTGTCGAGCTTAAGGACACTTTGTCCTGCAGTCATGACCGGGGATCGAACCGCTAACCTTCTGGTTCATGGACAACCCTCTACCTCCTGAACCACAGCAGCCCCCAAAAAATATTCCAAGCAATGAATAAAATAGTCAAGTAAATGATTAGAAAAGAAAAAAATGAGCAAAACTAAACAAAAATGAGCCAAATAATCCACAAACATCAGCAATTCACAAAAACAATCAGCGACACTAACCAAAATTCACAAAAATTATCGCTATTTTTTAAAAAATAAAAATGAATGAACCAAATAACTGCAAGATGAAGAAAAAGGAACAAAAATAAACAAAAAAATAATGAAATAGCAACCACATTGGTGCTCACATGTCATCAGCTACCACACACGCCATGTGATATATAAAGGGTTTGAATAATTTTCTGACTCTAGACACTTATGTCCACAACTGTCCCTTTAGAGGGTAAAGACTGTTGATCAGCTGTTAAATGACTTTGTCCATGTCCAATGAAATGTCAATAATAACATGAACAATCCATGGTGTGTGATGAATAGTGAAAGCTTTGTGCAAGACATACATTTACTACGAATTTTTGCCCCGGAACCCAACAGATCCTGGAGTGGCTGCTGCTGTACTTGTACAACCTGCTCAGTGACAACCGACTCATTCAGATCAGTGCTGGTCACGCATACAGACATGAGCAGAAACAAAGCTCTGCAGGTTAAGTGTGAGTGTGCACTGGAGGTTTGGCTTGTGCCCAGCCAGGCCACATCCTGTGGAGCGCAGCCAGTAGCCTCAGCCTCGTTTCCTATTGTTACACCGGAACCAGTGCATTGTGGGAGCCTCCCAAGCACGACCTACATGTAAACCTGAGAACAAAACCACGGGTTCAACAGGTACAACAGGCACTGTGTGTTCACGGCCTAAGTAAACCACAGCAGAGAGGGGCTTTGTTGACATGTGCATTAGCCCCTCCCCCTTTAAAAACAGTTTACTTGAATGGTTTCCTCTGTGTTTTTGTTTTTGTCACAAAATTTGGGAGAATTTTGTTCAATTTTGTGTTAATTTTTTGCTCATTTTGTGTATTATGTGGGTCATTATATTTCATTTTCCTCATTATTATGATCATAAGCAGTTTGGCCATACAAGCAATTAATGATAAATAATGTGCAATGCTATACAGTATGGAATATTTTTTATTCTTGCATTTTTAAGTTTACGTTCATGTTGTTTTTTACTGGTGTTTTATCATGAGTGTTCAGTGTTTTCATAGATGTATATTTATGTATTTATTTTAGAACCAGCCGCATGAGCCATAGTTTTGTTGTACATGACACTGTGCATTAATTGCAATGATAAATATTCTATTATATGATTTGTTGGACTGTTTTGTTCATTTGTAACATTTTGTTAATTATTTTGCATGTTTTTATTATTTTTGATCATTTTTTAATTTGACATTCTTTTCTGTTTAATTTTAGAATTCTTTGTTTGGTTTTGCTCATTTTCGTGCTTATTTTGTTCCATTTGTAGAACATTTTGTTAATTTTGTGGCTTTTATGTTCATTTTTGCCCATTTCCTTAATAAATTCATTCAGTTTATGTTCCTTTCTTTTTATTTTGTAGATTATTTTTTCACATTTGCATAATTTCATTTCTTGTTATGTTCATTTTTATTCATTTTCTTGATAAATTGGTTCCCTTTATGTTAACTTGTGTTCAGTTTGTGAACTATTTCCTACATTTTCTCTCCTAGAATGCTCATTTTTATCGATTATATTGATAATTTTGTTCATTTCATGTTCATTATATTCATTATGCTACATATTTTGTTGATTCTTGTTCATTCCCTTCATAAATTTGTCCATTTATGGTCATTATGTGGATTATTTGGTCACTTTTTGCTGATTCTAGGGCTTATTAAGTGAAATCTCCATTCTTTACAGTTTACATTTAAAGACTAAAATACTTTACATTTTCCATTTAACGACTAAAATGCATTAAATGTTATGGTACACTTCTTCACAGTAAAGTCATCTAGGTGGTATGTCAGTTTAAAATGAATTTCATATCACATTTGCTATTTTGTCACTTTGTTCATACTTTTATTCATCTTAATATCTTTTCATTCTGTTAGTTTTTGTTCATTTTGCCAGTTATTTTGTTGTGTGTTGACTTTCTGATCATTTTGCTCATTTCTTCTTATATTGTGCCCTTTTTAACCTCACATTTTATCATGTCATTCATGTTCATTTTTGTCCATTTTCTTTTTAATTCTGTTGAATTTACATTCATTTCTTTTCATGTTGTGGACTATTTGGTTTTGTTTGTGTTACTTGTACCAATTTTTGTCAATTTTTAGAAAAATTTTGTTTAATCTGCAGTTATTTCTTTTTATTTTGTGGATTGTTTTATTAATTTTGTTCATTTTATCTTGATTTCCATTCCTTTTTTAGGGTTATTTTGTTCATCTTTGTTTTGCTAATTTTGGTGCTTCAGTGAAACCTTGATTTTTTAAAATCTTTTACATACCTGAAAATGTTATGTGGATGTCTTTTCAGTAAAAAAATAATTTCACTCATTCATTCATAGAATTTATTTTGAACGTGTAAACATTCAGTGAATTTGAAACAAAAAATTATCTTATACATCATATTTAAAAAAACACAAAAAAGAGTGTAATCAAAATCCTTATATTATTATATATTGTTTTCATTATATATTATGTTTCCTTATTATATACTGTATTATTTTCTTAGTATATAATCTCCATAATCCACATTTTATATATAATATAGTTGTGTTTACCACTGTATTTCACCATATAAAAGGGGAAAAAATTAACAATTAAAAGGATAGAAATTTGTTCTAATTATTATTGACTTATTTTTTCCTCATGTTTGTGATAGTGTGGGAATTTTTAAAATTTATTTTATGGTTCATTCTGATTATTTTGGTCTCTTTTTTTTTCTTTCATCCCCTTAGTAAACATGTGCAGGAAAGGTACAAATTGAACCGTGCACTGTTTAAACCCACACCTGAACCTGAGAACACCATGAGTTAAACAGGTGCAACAGATTACAGTGTGTTCGGGACACAGGGTGTGGTAAAACGCATGGAAATAGGCCAGAGGTGTCAGTGAAGTGTCCAGTGACGACCAGCAGAGGGCAGCGTGGAGTCACTGTGCGCCCATCAGGACAATAGCGCCATATGTTGTACAAATGTTGAGCTTTTTACGTATGGTGTCCACTACACTGTGACGTGACATTAAATTTATAGTCATTACAAAACCGAGGCAAAATGCAAGAAGTCGGTGAGTATTTTGACTTAAAATGGACAAAATAATCAGGAGAAAACGGACTAAAAATTAACAAAATAAGGAGCAAAATTAACAAACCAATCAAGAAAAAAATGAACCAACATGAACAAGATGAGCCAAACAATCCAGAAGTTATGAAGAAAGGAACCACAAAAGGAAAACATAAATAAATAACTAATAATCAAGTAAATGAACCAAATTAGATTTTTTTTTAAAAAGCAGAAAGTCTAACAAAAATACACCAATTTTTTTTCTCTCTATTTCACAGTTCACTGAGTTACTGCACTTTAGTTATTCACAAGTTAAAGCCACTGTATTTGCAACATCAAGCACTACTTGGCCTTGTATAAAACCACTGTAACATACAAAACATACAAATTGTGTGGTTGATTTATAATTGTGTTTTAATACATGATCAAATAGTAACTAAAGCATAATTATGATTGTATTTCACTAAACAGACCTGATGGCATAGTTTTTACCAGTAGTTTAAAGATTGGTGGTGCCACTTGGCTGAAAACGCCACATCCACATTTTTTAAATAATTCATGCATGAAAGGGTTAAACTGTAGAATATATCATGTGATGTAATGTATATGTGTGTGTATAATTTAACCAAAGGTGTCGATACAGTGAAAAGTGTTTGAAAGGGGAAATTCATTGTGTAAATACTGAAGTACAGTAATTTTTAAATTTGAAAAGACTTTATTCGTGCTTTACATACATTATGACACTTAATTTAGGGGTTTATTTTTATCATTTTGCTCATATTCTTGAGTCCTATTTTGAGTTTGTTAATTTAGTTATTTTCATTGCTTATGCTTCATTTTCTCAATTAGTGTATTTATTTTCTTGATTATTTTGTTAATTTTCTTCATTATTTTGTTGATTTTGTTTAATATTTTGTTCATTGTTATTCATTTTCTTTACTGTTTGTTCAATATTGTTCAGGTTTGTCATTATTTTGTTCAATGTTCATTTTTCTTAATTATTTTGTTAATTGTTGTTCACTTTCTTGATTATTTTCTATTATTTTTCATTTTCTTCATTATTTTCTTCCTTTTGTTTATTAATGTTCAGTTCTGTCATTATTTTGTTTATTATTGTTCATTTTCTTAATTTTTTTGTTCACTGTTGTTCATTTTCTTCATTATTTTCTTCATTATTGTTCATTTTCTTCATTACTTTGTTCATTATTGTTCAGTTTTGTCATTATTTTGATCATTCCTTTTTATTTCCCTGATTATTGTGTTCACTATTGTTCATTTTCTTCATTATTTTGTTCACTATTGGTTTTTTAAATTATTTTTGTTCATTTCCTTTATTATTTTGTTCATTGTCTTGAGCTTTTTTTCATTTTCATTTTTTAATTTCTTCTTTGTTATATTTCTCACTCATTTTTGTCGAATCTGTTGCTTAATCCGTTCATTCAGGAACATTTTATTACTGTTTTTTTACATGAACACCACATGATTTTTTATAGGTGTATTTCTTAGTTATATTTTTCCCTTTTTAGTTTGATCAATGTTGTAAATTCTATAGATTATTTTTGTTGATCTTCTTGGTTATTTTGCTCATTTCCTGTATTTTTTGTTGGTTTGTGTACAATTTTTAAGATCAATTTATTCCTATTTTGTTTGACATGGAGATATAGTATGTGATGACAAACGCCAAAACGCTGCATGAACATCCTTTAAAAAAAAAAAAAATTCTCTTGCTGTGTTATAAATCACATAAGACACAAGACAACGATGAGCAGCAAGCCTTAATTACCCCTCACACATTCATCTTAACGTCAGCTGTTTGTCACTGGGAATAGATTTGAACTGGCTGTGAAATAAATCCACATAAAGACCCACGTACAACAGGAGACTTGATTAAGGCGGCGGACACAGTGTGAACAACAATCCCGCTGCTGCTGACTCTGCTCGGTGGTCGAGAGCTGGATGAGTCATGAGTCCCACAGCTCCACAGGGACACTGGGGAAAGTGTGAAAAATCCACTTCACAGGGGGGAGAAATGTAAGCCAGGTTGTGATTTTGGCCTTTTAAAGATTCAAATGATAAAAACCTATGGTTAAAGGGCCCATATGTTAACAACTACATTTACATCTGTACCACTAATGTGTCTCTCAAACGCTTCTAAAACTGAATTTGTCTTGGTCTTGTGAGGGTCTTGTTGTGCTGCGAGGCGTTGGAACCACCCACTTTTCATGAGGAAACGCTCTGATTGGTTGAACCGCAGATCATTCTAATGCAAGGCTACTGTAAACACAACAAGAGGTAAAATGGCAAATCTGCTGATTAATATAAAGACTTACATCGTCTATATACTGTATATAATGACCTTTGGATAAATGACCTTAACCCTTTCATGTATGGTGTTGACTGCACTGCACAAGACCAAGGTGACAATAAATTTATAGTAATTGAAAAGTTAAGGCAAAGTGCAATAAGACAGTGAGTATTGTGACTTAAAATGAGAAAAATAGTCAAGAAAAAGGAGCAACATAAAAAACAAAAGGTGCAAAATAGTAAAATCAATAAAAGGGAATAAAATCAGACAAAAAAATGAACAAAGTATCATTTTCCTTTCCCATTTGTTCATTTTTCCTCCACATTTTGTTCATGTTTCTTCATCACATTTATTTAATTCTTCTTTTTCAAATTTTCTGATTGTTTAGTTTATTTTACTTCAGATTCTGTTAGTTTTCTTGATTTTTCTTTTTTTCTTCATCGTTGTATTGTGTCAGTTTATGGCCTATTTTGTTCATTTTCAGCCAAAACACTTCATGACTCACTGCAGCGTCCTTGTTTTTTTTGCCAGCATTTGAAACATGTTGCAAATGTAAAACATGACTGACATGAAACATTTCATCACAAAATAAATCAGAAACCTCACGGTCCAGTCACTGCACTTCGCCTCCGTAGGGCAGCATCGTCCACTGTTCTACTACAACAACATAAAACCACAAATCACATCACATGACCAATACTTTCCTCATTTTTGCCAGTTGATGCCAATGGCTGTTTGCTTTTTTAATCCTACCAATCACATAATTTACATTGTATGTTTGAACTTTTACATTTTGAGGTGAAGCGGAGCCTATAGATTTTTTTTTTTTTTTTTACTTTCTTCAACACTGGAGAGCTTTTACATTAAATGAGCCAAAATGAATGAAATGAATTAAGAAGAAAACAAAGTAACCCATAAAAAAAATGCAGAAATAATTCAGTAAAATGGATAATAATCACAACAGCCAGTCAGAACACATCTGACTCTGATTAATTGCCCCTTTGTTTTAATTAATAACAGGATTTTTTTTAATTGTCTGTTTTCTTTATTTTCCTTCTCATTTTGTTCATTTTTACTCAGGTTCATAAATATTTTGCCCATTTTCCTCTATATTTTAGAGGCTCAGTGACAACTAGAAACATTTCTCGCTGAAATATCCCGTGTCATTTATTTTTAAACACGGTAAAGGGTTGCATAACCCTCTTTTTTGCCTTTTGTGTAGTATGTGCTTCTAAGATTAAGGCAGGAAATACGTCAACTTGATGCACCCAGTTTGTATCCTGTAGTGTATTATTAGATTCACTGAAGACAATAACAAAATCTGATATTTCAAGGGCTAGTGTGTGACATTTTTGAGAGTGAAGTAAATATTTCAAAACCATTTTCACTATATTATGAGGTTAAAGTCATCATTTTGAGGTAAAAGTCACAACATTATACAAATAGACTGAACTCTTAAGAGAGTAAACTTGATTTTAATTATAAAACAATGAATTTATGAGAATAAAGTCACAATACAAAGTCCTAATATTCAAATTTGTCATAGTATCACTTCTTGTTGAAATAATACTCCTTCATAGTATTCTGCAAGATGGGATCAATGTTAACCTACTTGTGTTCATATTTAGTGGCCCTAGCCATGAAAATAGAAAGTCTTATAGGCCAAAACTGCCTTTGAGCCTGTGACCTTTTGTCTGTAAAAACATGGCCACACTGGTTAGTTTCAAGGTCAACCTGTAGGCCAAGTTTGGTGAACCTAGTTTTATTTGTTTTGTGTGGCAGGGGGGCTTTGTGTGAGTGGGTGGTCCAATAACCAGAGGATTGGATGTTTGAGTCCTGCTCCATTCCAGTCACTGTGTCCTTGCACCAGACACTTTACCCACCTCGCCTTGTATGAATGTGAATGAATCTCCGGCGGTGAGAGGCTGCATTTCCATCAGTCTGGCCCAGATGTAGCTTACCACCACCGGTGTGACTGTGGGAGTGAATGAATAATGGATTCAGTGTAAAGAGCTTTGGGTGTCTTGGAAAGCGAGACCTAAACCTAATCCTTTATTATTTTTTGAGTTAGAGCATGAACGGATGACACCGACTGCCCTACCAACTGATGCGGGTAATGAGATGGAGAACTATTTATTTTTGGTGTGGACTGCCCTTCAGACTTTGGCTACCAATCGTCTAACTAACCAGTGGCACCAACTGACAAAAAGGAGGAAAACATCGGTCATAAATCATGTTTTATTCATGGTTTAATGTGTTAAAAACAATTCCAGCCTCAAACCATTTTTTATGGACTCTATACTCTGAGATTTAAAGGGTTTGGCCCATGTCCGACCCTTCTGCCGGGTTCCACGTAACCCTGCGGTCAGACTTACAAACAGCTGATCACATATTCACCATAAACATTTTCATGCATCATCTGAGTGGTTTCTGTTCCTTCACTATTCTCCATCATGTCCACAGC
Source organism: Pseudamia nigra (assembly GCA_029823295.1). Classification (NCBI taxonomy): domain Eukaryota; kingdom Metazoa; phylum Chordata; class Actinopteri; order Kurtiformes; family Apogonidae; genus Pseudamia; species Pseudamia nigra. The sequence continues at coordinate 4,489 of JAQQAE010012373.1, read as the reverse complement.
TGCTGTTCTCTCTAAAGTGAATGAACATGCAGACAGAACAAAAAGAGACCACACCATCAGTTAAGTTATTGTAAAATTATATTAACAAGCAATCTGTCCTCAATTTGAAATAAAAAAATATCAGCAAACAAAGGCAACATAGATGTGTATAATGCGTAATGTTCACAGGAAAAAAAAAATGAAACAAAAAAATTCTCATCACATTTACAAGACTGCTGCTAAGTTTATAATGATGCCTACTAGAATCAGTTTAGAAAGCTTTGACTAACTCGGAATAACTGGGGCAATATACGTAGTCAAAGATTGTATCAAAATATTAAAAAAACAAAAAAAAATGTGTGGGCGCGCAGGAAGAAGGGAGGGCAGGGGGCCGAGAAGGGGAAGGAGACGGTGAACAACCAATATGTGTGAGGGATTAAAATGGTTTTCAGCTCATTCATAGCCATTTTTTGAACCAAAAAAAAAAACCGACCAGACTGGAAAGAACACAGAAGGCTACGACGATGAAGAGCACAGAGCGTTAAGCACAGGCAGGTAAAGAGATATTACACCACATCTTAAAGCAGGTGTCCACACAGAAAAAGAGCAGCACTAGGTAGTATGTTGTACACAGATTCTCAGCATTCATGCACTCACTTCTTAACGTCAAAGTCTGGTTTTCCCCTCGACATAACACGACAGCGGTGTGCGGCGATGCGCCAACGCCGTCGATGATAAAGAGACTCGAACTGATCAAAAGTGAGAACTGATAAGAGCAGATTTCTTTCACATCTTTCCCCCCCTTTAAAAACCTCTTTAAATACAAGGGTGGGTATTGGGAAGAATATTTGTAAAAGGTGGCCACAGAGAAAAAAAAAAGGCAGATTCTGAGTCCTATGAGAGTTTTGTCATGGTGAGAAGTAAAATGACAAGACAGAGACTTTCCAAGCTCACAATGCACGCCCTCCAGTGTTTTAAGTGACAAAAGCGGAGACATTTCCTGCACATCTTGCACCACAAAGCAATAATTCAAAAGTACAAGAGGTAAACTTTAACCTTTTTTTCCCCCTCTCTTCACTCTGGGCCTGAGGAGGAGCAGGGAAATGGGCGACAGGGGAGGGGGGGGGGGGGCCTGCAAACAACATAAAACGTGTCATGTATGCAATTCAGTAGCTGGTTTTGTCACACTTTAGGGGTTGTGGTTAATGGAGAAAAATTGTCCTTCATTTTGGAGCAGTAGTCGCCAGCCATTTTGGGATTTTTTTTTTTCACCCCTCCCCCTTCGATCAGCATTCTGGCATTAGTGTGGAACCAAAATGGCGTCCGTCTGTCCCTGATGTGTTTTGGCCGTGTCCTGTTGTGAGTTCAGATCCTCGGAATGATGGCAAATGATGTCGGGTCGGGTGGAGAGGGGGGGTCACACACTCATCGTCATGGTTGGAGAGTACTATGGAGGCAGAAAGAAGACCGTTCACACACCTTTTCACCATCACAGGGTCAATGCAGTCACTAGAGTTTACGGAAATGGCAAAATGTGAACAAAACATTATGAATTTTACCACAGTGTTTTGGTTTTAAAGATGCAGTTAACAATGCTGGCAAACTAGCTAGTAACCCAGTTTGTGGTGGTCCGTGCTACTTGTTTGGACAGGTGACCTGCAAGTCAACGCAGCTTACAACCTCATAGGTGAACAAGCTCATGCACTCATAGGCAGAGAAAGCAGTTATTAATGTAGTTCATCTACCTACAGGATGACTGAGGAGACAGCCTGCATTTCAGATTCCTTCAACATCTCGTACAGGTTAAAAAAAAAAAAAAACAGATATACAAGCTTGACAACTGTGAGGTTGCAAGCCATGTTGACTGGGAGGCCACCGGTTTAATCAGTTATACCCATCTGCCATGTTGGCTACTAGTTAGTTTGCAAACACTGTAGACAGCACTTTTAATTGGACTTTGATATTTTTTAATGAATGCATTGACAGGGTTCCCACCATTTTCTTGAAAATAAACTTTTCCAGACATTCTCAGCTGCTACAGTATGACAGCGTTATGTCATACATCAATACACCCCCTACCCCACTATGCTCACACTTGCAGACCAATACTAACACTCCTCAACTGAAAGTCGCTAGTTTTGTCAGTTCTTTGGGGAAAAAAAAAAGAAGAAATCTTGCCATGGTCTGAAAATTTGCACACTGGGTAGCAGGACTGCTCTAAAGCAATGTGCAAATCTGATTTCCAGTAGTGTCACGTGGGCTGCTGCGTTGGGTTGAAGACAGACATGCGCATAACGTTGAACCTGTTTGCATTCTCTCTACCTTGAGGGAGGACAATGTAAGCTTTTCCAGGACAATTTACTTTTTTTCTCTCATTTTTCATGACTGGAAAATTGGTCAATCATTTTCCAGGATGTGTGGGAACCCTGATTTAAGAAGAGAGAGGGGAAAAAAAGCACAATTTTTCAAGCAAATTCTCTGAGATTGTCACAAGATTGATCCACTGTCTACAGCATTGTCCCACATATTATGTATTAAAATGGACTGATGATGATGGCAATTTTATCTGTGAAACAAACATGACAGACATTTTGGATTGAAGCAAAGAGAATGTTCTACTTCTACTCTTACTTTAAACAGTTTACAGCTCTAACTGCTGATCACATTACACAGCCCCAAAAGTTTTTGGAAAAGCAGATAATGCACATTTCGTTCTTTAAATGCTGCTGAAATCGCCAGTGATTACAAAATGTTTTAAAAAAAAGGAGACATAGTGTGAAAAAAGGTTACACTTCTTTCCCTTTTATAAATGAGGTTTAAAATGCTGTAAGAATATTTCTTAAATTGGCCCCTTTCCATAAGTCGACCTGAAAAAAAAAAAAAAAAGTCATTTGATACATGGATTTTTTGATTTCACAAATATACAATCACTGTTCCCAGTCGGTCCTCCACGAACAACAAAACCATCATAACACCTTGGGATAATGTGTCAGAGTTTACAAAATGGACTCCATGGCACAGACAGTAAAACCAGTAGGAACTCATGTGTGTTAAAAGCAACACATACTAAAACAGGCCGTATGACTATATGGATATGGCAAATGAAGGATACCTGTGGCATTTTGGGCTGAAACTAAAAATACACATTCATGTTCACATGTTACAATTAAGTTGTTTGAGGAGGTACAATATGTTCCCTTTAAGGGCAACCATGTTCTACCCCTGGTTTTATCATTTGCATTTTCCACTGTCTGACCGATTTCAAATTTGGATTTTGAAGGCTAAGAAAATCTTGTATTATATGCACAATATTAAAGTTAAAAAAGTAAAATAAGCCACAACTTGTATAAAAAAAAGGCTAGACATGCAAAAAACAGAATTTTAGTCATACTGTCCTGCACAACTATAACATACTTTGTTTTCTATTCCAGATCTGACCATTCATACAAAATGACATAATTCTTATTATCATATACACAGGAAAAACTGAGGAAGATGTTGATCATAAAGTGGTTGTTTTCACAGCAAGGTAACATGTTTGATTCATGACAGTCCCCTATAATAATAGTGATAATTCTCTCTGTCCAAACAACAGTCTACAGTATTTTCACATTACTTTTAAGAGTATGATCCACTTTTGTCTGACTGAACACCAGAATATTATATTTTCTTTTCCATGGTTTAAAAAAAAAAAAAAAAAAAAGTATAGAAACCAACTTATAAGTGGGGAGTTTGTAGGGCTGGGCGATATAGCCTTAAATCTCACTGTAATTAACAAAAAAAAAAGTCAATAATGGAAATTATAATAAATGTCAAATAATTTTTTCATTCAAGTTTAAAGAGGGTTTGAGTCTTGGGTCCTGAGATAATGATGAAGAAATCAGTTATTAGTCATTTTTAAACCCTGGTTTCTGGTCAGATCCTCAAAACACTGTACATTACACCAACAATACTTATTTTATCACACAGCCCTAATTGTAGCACATTTAATGTAGCAAGCAGAGCACATAAACACGTCATGCCAAACACAACCATTTCTACATATTAAACAAGTAATGAAGGCTTGACTCCAATATAAAATCACCTTCAAATGAAGGCCTAGTGCCCACTGCAGCTCAGAGAAATAAAGGCTTCGGCCACTATCTGAAGACGAGTCAAGTCACTACGATGTGGTGGGGACGTGTCAGCAGGCAGTGCAGTGATACGAGCTGCACAGAAGGGAAACTTACGTTCTCGCTCTGAAAGGAGTGGAGGAAGTTTCCACTAAGCTCCCCGTCATCTCTCGGGGTCCCAGGAGGATTGCTAATGCCACTTAAATTGTTTGGAGAATTCTGCAAGCAGAGTGAGCAAAGTTTTAATTTTATAGTTTTTTTTTTTACATGCCTTACATTTCTTCTTGTTTAAATTACCGTATTTTCTGCACTATAAGGCGAACCGGATTATAAGGCGCAGTTGCGTCATGCATCCACGAGATGGCGGTGTGCTACAACAGAAGCTACAGTATGCAGCC
>JAQQAE010012372.1:0-13197 GCA_029823295.1 Pseudamia nigra | reverse complement strand
ACTTTAAACCCTGTTTGAGAGCCCATTTTTATTCCCTGGCTTCTAAACTGGATTGAGTCCTGACATGGTTATGCATGTTGTTCGGTTGGTCTTCTGTGTTTTATGATGGTTTTGTTGTATTGTCAACTGGAAAGCGCTTTTGTCAGCTTATGCTGTTTTTGATGTGTTGTGCTGATAAATTTGATTGGATTAATCTACTGACAGTCAATGAAATGTTTCAGGTCAAGATATGTCTAATATTTTGCTATCCAGGGATTTTAAAGCACTTATTTTTATCATAACAGACACTGCAATTTATGTGAAAAAACAATACATATAATAACTATAATATCCTACAATAACGATAACAAAACAAGTTGTCAAGAATAAAGCATAGTGAATTTTAAGTTTTGGGCTCTGGGGAGTATGGCGGCCGTGGGAAGACATTTGCTCTTGTGATGCGTGCGGGGTGTGGCCGAGCGGTGTCCTGCTGGAGGCCTGTCACGTCATGGTTCATCCCTTACATGTCGCAGCATTTTGGCTTGAACAAAAATGTACAGAAATGAACATGTTTGCAGTTTTCATGGCTTTTAATAGGGTCTGTAAGCCACTCCCTAAAATCTATACACCCTTTGTGTATTGTTAGAATGGCACAAAGTGAGTGCCCATCTGCAGTGAAGCGTGTCAACATCACAGTACACCATCTAACAGTCATGTAATCTGGCATCCAACAAAATAAATATAACTCGATCCACTACCCTATTTTGAGACAAAAACAGCACTATTCTGCTTGAAAGTTTTCATTGACTGTCAGTATAATATCGACCCTGGTAATTTTAGTTTCCCTAAAATACCATTAAAATAACTTACTCCATCTAAATGAAACTGGCATGCTTTGAAATGCTCCATTTAAAAAGAAAAAAAAAAGTGACTCTCTTCTAAACAGCACTTGGAAAAACAAAATTTTCAGTCAGGAAGGATCCAAAGACAGGATTTTACACTTCAGAGCCACTGACTGCACATCCAGAATCCTAAAACTACATGTCAGTTTGAAGGCTCTAAGTTTCCTGCATCGGCGTTATTATTGTCTCACTGCGACGTGTCTGTTGAGTTGCCGTGACAACCGCCCGGGCCGAGGCAAACCTGTACCAGCGGTGGGAAAACGGCACGCTCATCCAGGCTGAACTGATACTGGCAGAGGAAAACGGGCGTGAGAGTTCAATGCTGTGTGTTTGTGTTTCAGAGGCTGACCTCGGCTGGAGGACTGTGACCCGGGGCCACCTGCCAGGCCAGGCCTCCTGCTCCCGTCTGACAGTCACTTCACTGCTGGTAAGGTCTCACGCTCCTCACACTTTTGGCAAGGATGGATTTTCTGATGCCATAATGAAAGTACCTTTAACCTGGCATGTCTGTGGAATACTACTCCTCATGGAAAGCGGAAATGGTAGTCCCATTTTCATAAAGCTGGTGTTCATATTATATCTTCCCCCGGGTGTTTACATGCGTATTTATAGTGCACATCTGATGGTAATTCACATAGAACACACTGAGTAGCTGAAAAGTCTGCTGATCAGAGGAAAAATGGACAAGGACGCTCCACGCCGGTCCTGTCCTCCTTGTGTTTTGTCTGCGTTTAAGACAAATGCATGACGTAAACTGAACCGCTGTAAATGAATGGGGGCATTTTGGTGCATGACATACGAGACAGTCGCTTTCTTTTTCCACTGGTTGTGGTTTCCATGCAAATGTGGGCTCAGTACAGGTGAGGAAGGTCTGCACTCGGCATAGACGAATAATAGAGCTTTCTGCTCTTGCAAATTTTGATTTTAAATGTGTGTAAACAAACTGACATACTTGGCGCGATGATTTTTCTACCAAAATTCCTAAACGTCAACCCGTGAGCTGCCAGTTTGGTTTGAGTGCAGCTTCACTTTTCTATCTGTGGACATTGTGCTCCAGCTGTGTAAAATCTCCTTCATTATGTGCAAAAAAAAAAAAAAAACCCATGCAGGCAGCCGGAGCGTTGACTCAGAAATCATGTAGAAGTGTTGTACGACAGTCAGACACTGAATGTTTTGACAGCTGATCACTTTCGCCTCCAGCTTTTGGCAACTGCTCTAACGCTGCACCCTCAGCTACATAAACTGCTCGTGTAGTATCACATGTTTATAAAATTACAAGTTGATGTACTGCCAGTCAAAATTATGATTTTGTGTTTTCTTCATGTACTTTGGACGAGCGGTTCCGAAACTTTTTTCTGGGCACCCGCTTTTTAGAAACAAACTGTCATGATCCAAGCCATGAATAGAGGTGGGTCCCGCTCAAGTACATTTACCCTTTTTACATGTACTTGAGTATTTTTTTTTCATAGAATGGACTTTGGGAGTAGTTGTTTTATAGAGTACTTTTTACTCTCAGTCAGTTACATTTGGGATGGAAAAAGGTGAAATAAAAAAGAAGGGGAAAAAAATAATCAATTACCGTAAATAAGAACTGAGCAAAATAACCATCCATCCATCAAAATGAATAAACTGAACATCAAAATGAACATTAACAAAACTGAACAATGTAGTCAAATACATTTTAAAATTAACAGTTAAGTACAAATGAACAAACTGATTAAAAAAATCAAAAGTAAATTAACAAAAATCAATAATACAATCAAGAAATTGAACAAAAAGTCAACAAAATAAGCAATAATAGGAGCAAAAATTACCGTATGAAAATAAGTAAAAATGCCATGTTTCCAAGTTATTCATTTCTTGACTAGTTTTATTAATGAGGTACTTTTTTTACTCTTACTCAAGTCCTTGTTTTTGTCAGTACTTTTACTTCTACTTAAGTCACTTAACAATACTTTTACTGGAGTACTGTTTCTGTGTACTCTTCCCACCACTGGTCACAAAAAGAGGAGTGAATATGTGGATAAATGAATATTCCTGACCATTTTAACTGCAATTTTATAATATCACAAGGCTTACATTTTGATGTAGAACAGGAAAATGACCCGTGTTGAAGAGATGTAGACCAAAGAAATCAGTTTTATCTTATGTTTGTGCTTTTTAAGATATGTAACCACCTTTATACTAAATAATTGCATTTGGGCAAAGGTAACAGGCTGTCATTCTTTGTCAAGAGTATTATAGTCATATATTCAGTATCACAAACATAGTTGTTGCTTGAAATGCTAATTTGTTTTGCAGCTAAAATAAATTCTCCTGGAACCCACCTGTGGGTCCCGACCTGGTGTTTGGAACTGGCTACTTTCAGTGCATCAGTTGTCCTGTGCAGAAGAAGGGTAGGTCAGTTAGTCAATAGCTCTGCTGCTGCTACACCTACTCCACAAATCTATATTATGGCAAGAAACACTCAGTCACACATCATTGCTTCAAGAAGTGAAGGTCGGTCAATCAGAAAAATATCAACAACTTTGAGTGTGTCCCCCAGCGCAGTAGACAAAACCATCCAACACCGTCTGACGTGCTGTAAAGTGGTGGTTTCTTTTTTCTTTTAAATATCCTTTTTATTGCTTTTCGTACATTACAACGAACAGGACAGATGATAACAATAACAATCGGAATCACAACCATCCATCTGACAAAAAAAAAGAAATTGTACATAAATGTCAGTGGAGGAGAAAAACCCCATACTGCTCAAGAACGTCTGCCATTGGCAATGCGACCCCCGTACCGTCCTGTTCAGGTAGGAATTTGAGTTTCCAGTGTCAGTGCCCCATAAAGAGGGTTTCCAGGGTAGGAAGGAAAATCCTTTGGGCAACAAATCAAAAAGAGTCATTGGGTCGAGGCAACACCTTTGAGTATAGATGTTGTTCTCTTATGTGGTAAAGCACTGTAAATTTCTTTATACCATCAAGTAACAGTACTTGGTGATTCTTTAACCCATTGAAGGAGGATACGTCATCCAGCCACAAGGAATAATTAATCCAGCAATTTGAGTTTGAGAGGCAAAACTGACTAAGTAGACTTAGCAGGAAAAGTAGCTAATTTTCCTTCATTTTAATCTTGAACATGCAACTAATTTCTTTGCCGATGCAGCTCCAGATTGGTGGTTTCGGAGGCTGATGAGTCTAATAAACCTCTCCTCCTGCAGCAGAGGTAGCTCTTGGTCTTCCTTTTGTGGGATGGTCTTCAGGAGAGGCAGATTCCTCCTTGTGTTGGATGGTTTTGGCGACTGCACTTGGGGACACTTCCAGGCTTCTAGAGATCTTTTGGATTGACTCAACTTCTGTGGTAAATGTGCTCAAGGACGTTCATTCATGCACAAATTCACTCCTTTTATATTTGCAATTTTGGTTACGACAGTTTGTTGTTTCTAAAAATTGCATCCTCAGGAAAAAAAAAATAGAGGTTTGGTCCAAAGCACGTTAAGAAAGCACAGAACTGCAAAAATTAACTCTTTGGAGAATCTAAAATATGAAACGCGTTGGTTTCGTACATAATTCCATACATGTTCTTTCACAGCTTGATGTCTTCAGGATTACTGTACAATGTTGAAAAGAGGAGGTGCGTCCAAACTTTTGACTGGCAGTGAATCTGCCTCCTCTGACTCAGGTTTAAACATAAGCTGCAGGTTACGCTGCAGCAGAGACATGTCATTATGTAAGTCTGCCTGCGTTGCACCTTTGCCTGTTATAGTCTTAATGTGCCGTGCGGTGGGTGTACGTGTAATGCTAGCTCAGGAAATGCAGTGCATTGTGGGCCATAAAAAGGAGTTGAGTAATGTAGGTGCTCCCAGTTTCCTCTTCCTCAAGGCCGCAGTGTTTATGTAACTACAGGGCACAGGGTCACACGACCGAGCTATCTGGATGCAGTCACTGAACATCACGGCTGAGTAACAGCACCATCAATGTTGTCATGATTAAAAAAAAAAAAAAGTCACATCAGTTTGCTTCAGAGCAAAAGAAACCAGCTTTTTGTTATTTTGGAGGAATTGGTAAAAGAAGCAACCAAATGAAAATGGCGTAAAAAAGACAAAAAGATGAAAATGATAAATGGTGTAAAAAGAGTGAAAAAGACCAAACTGTGTAAACGACGATGACGTAGAAGATGCAACGACATCGCTGAAGACGCAAAATGATGAAAACAATTCCAAGATGCTGCCAACGAGACAGAAACGGCCACAGGTACTCGGTAAAAGACACAAAAACACAAGATGAAATAAGATAAAACCAAGTAAAGGACAAATACAATGTTACAGACGCAAACGAACGAGACGCAGTTTAATGGAGGCAAAAAGGCACAAATATACGAGAAACTCGTCCTTTTTTATTATTTTCAGCATTGTACGTTTAATATTGAAGACATCCTAATATGGAATTGTGTCATAAACAAATAACTGTTGAACAACCCAGGACATGTCCTCGTTTAGCTTTGCACACATTCTCTCATCGGGTTCACGACGTCGTCCGCCGCGATGCTTTTTAGTTCACAGGTGAGTCACTTCGCGCCATTTCTTGTCGTCTTCATGCGCTTTAGCCCGTCAGTCAGTAAATAGTCCCATACATGGGAGTTTGTACATTAGTTGTAGTGGCTCTGTGGCAAAAAAACATGCAAGTAAGAAAAGTTGTCAAACCTACTTGGTTTGTGAGGCTGCTGGTTCTGCTTTTCTCGGACGATGCTCCTGAGACAATTTTATCAGTGTTTGTTGATTTTGGGCGGCACATTCGCAGTTCTTAAAATTTTTGGACTGATTGAGCTTCAATTTATAAAGTTATGATTACCTGCATTTTCTTACTTAACTCATAATATGGATTTGTGCAGTAGTTGTAGTAGCACTAATAGGGCTGTTTACTCTGCACCTGCCTTTCCTTTGCACAAGAGAACTGATGGTCTGAAAGCTGTGGCTCCAGGCCCACATGTGGCTCTTTTGGCCCCTCTCCTGTGTCTTTATCCAGCGATGGAACAGACGCATTATAAAACAAAAATGAGCAAAATAAGCACTGAATCAACAAAAACATGGGAAAAAAAGCTACCTAAAAACATCTAGACAAACCTGAAGACAGTAAATCTAGAAAATGAACCAAAATCATGAACAATATTTAACAATATAACTAATGAAATAATAAAAAATGAACAAAACGACAAATAAAACAAACAAAAACTGGACAAAATAATCAGATGAATGAGGAAAATCAAGAAAATTAACCAAAAAAAAAAAGCAAAAATGAGCTAAATTATCCTCAAAATTGTCAAAAAATATACAAAAATAATCAGGAAATCAACAAAAATGAGTAAAATTATGAATGAAAGCAATGAAGTAATCAATGCAATGAAAAGATGAACGAAATAATGGACACAATATGAAAAAGGGGAGGGGAGCTAAAATATTTTTAAACACAAATGCCGTTCAATTTTGAGATTCTGTTTGGGTTGACGGAGTGTAAAGCTGCTGCACGTCCTCCTAAAACATCTGTTACTGGAAAACGGTGCAATCCTGAAGCCTCCATCTTAAAAGAATGGCAAGACATAATACTAGAAATATATGAAATGGAAAAATTGACATATAGAGTGAGGTTTCAAAAGTAATATGGAATAAATTAATTGAACATATATATATACCCCCACTCAGAGCCGACTTTAGATGAATATCAGTGTGGGTTTTGCATCTTTTATTTTACTACATATGACACTACTTTTGGGGAAAAAAAAATACAGATGTGACAATGGCTGGGAGTTTTGAGAATGAAGTACATTGGTTTATGTTTTCCTGTACAGCTTTTGAAACTTTATGTAAAGATTGGTGGATTATACGGTGATGTGTGGAAACCGGAACGATTGAAAAAGAAGATGCGTCATTCTCAAGACCCGAGGCCAAGAGTGTAATTGTTCTCGGCCTAAACGTAAATGTTACTCTAGAAATTCATCATTTTGTTTTTATTATTTGTTAAATTTTTCTCCCCTTTTCCCTTATGTTTCCTATTGTACTGGATTGTGTGAGATTATACCTGTTTTCTATGATTTTTTTTTTTTTTCTCCCCCCAAACTATCAAGTGTTTAAGTAAGAAGAAAAAATCCATGAAATATGGTGTAAAACACTACTTGATACTTGGAAAATAAAATATTTAACAACCATAAATCATAAACACTGCTTTTTTTAAACATGGTAGGCAAATGCTCTGCAGTTTTTTATTTATTTATTTTTTGTGGCCCAAGACGCCTATTTTTTTTTTTTTTCTTTTTCTGTCCATAAATGGCTATTCAGATTGTACAGGTTGCCAACTCCTTGGCCTGAAGCATATTAATAATTATAGTAGTTAAATATTGTAATAAAACGTATATCTACCACAGTAATGGTAATAAATGTCTTATTCTTTTGATTAGTTTTAGAATTGCTGCTGACATTTTAACTCTTAATAGGTGACCCATGTGTTCCTCATTTTCCACTCGGGTATTTATAGATGTAATTTTTCACGCAGGCTGTCACTCATGTTTCCCGCCCGTGTGCCGTTGCTGTCAGGTTGTCTCATTCCATCTCGCCCTACTACAAATCCCATCATTTCTTCATGCCCGCCTGTCCGCCCATCCCCGTTGTATTTTCCCCGCCGTCACCTTGGAGATTGTTACCAAGACACGCAGCCGTCGCCGTGTTGGCTTCTCGGCCGTGCCGCTCCGACTGCTGAGCCTCAGGTGGTTCGTATATAGGATCGCGAGGTCAAGAGTCTGGTCTGCTCCGTTTGTGCACAGGCTGGTGGAACAGCCTGAATGAGGAGCTGTTTTGGTTCACATTCAGTACACAAGCCCGTGGCAGCACATAGGAACAGTAGACGTGCTGCAGAGTTGATGCCTGTGTTCTGTGTGTGAATGTATACAGGACGGATTAGCCCTTTAAGCCAGGGGAGGTGTGGTTCAGCAGCCTGAGGTGACGCTTTTCTTGGCGCGCCTGTTGCTAAGACCAAAACTGGGTCGACACTGCCCTCATCTGGTCCAGGTGAGTATTATTCCACCTTCAGCAGACGATGGCTTCTGGAAATATTTATAATTCAACAAGCCTTTTAGCTCTAAATACACTAAAAGTAAATCCCCGGCTGCTTTTTTGTTTACGCCACGAGTAGATTTGGTTTCTTTTGGAAATATCATTTACTCCACTCTTGACTCAGCATATGGAAGACGCTGCCGCCCCCCCCCATCCCTCCCACACCCCAAACCCCACTCGCTGAATGGGTAATTTGACACGATATGTCTGAGTGGGTGTAACATGTAGAGTGGTTTGTTATGTCAGATAAAAGCTCCCTGCTTCTCCTCATGTTATACATAATTTATGCAGCTGGAGGGTTGACACCATCAAACTTCCTGCCAAGCTCCTCTTGAGTAGATTGCCATCTTTCCTGTACAGATAACCATGTAAGACATCCTCACTATGGTTTGTTGCAGATCAATAAGAGACATGAAATCACCATGATGGATTTTAATTGGTTGAATTGAACCAAATTAGCGGTGGCTGCAAGCGAACACTGGATGGTGCTCTTGGATTATTGACGGTGCTTCTCATCCTGTCAACTGACATTTATCCAGACCTTAGCGTATTTTTTTTGTGTAATTTGAGTCAATTTCCCGGAAAAGTACTTTCTTACAGCTTCTGTCACTTGTCAGGGATATTTGTGGATCTTTAATATTGTCACACCAGTGCTTTTAATGGTTTGGGAGTGGTCTTGTTCTGCCTCGTGTCCTTGCACGCACAGCTGTTTTCATCCTGCAGGTGGCACTCCTCCCCTGTGGAATGAAATCACTGGTACTCTTCAATGTGACACTCTTCATCCCTCTAAAACCTCCACCGAGCCCCACCCAAAATCCTGTTGGGTTAATATTGTGCAAGGGGGAAAAAAAAAATTAAGGTCATGTTGCACTGTTTCTTCAGCGAAATTGGGCTTTAATTTGATGTAACAAGCGCAAATGAGAAACAGAACATTAAGCAAGTGTCATGTAACTCTACGGATGCAGTGACGTGGGCGAGTCGCAGTCAGAAGGTCAGTCGGGGAGTGATGTTCAGGGCTGGTTTTGGTGGAAGAATGGGTTTAGGAGACCGTTGTCCTTAGGGGCCCACTTCTTTGACCAGCCTTCGAGAATCCATATGATGACCCCTCCCATTCCCTTAGTGACTTCCTAATACATCCTTGCAAGGAGACAGAGGACTCTCAAGGGCACCGTGGGGAGGGTTCACTGGGGCGGAGGCAGCTCCTTCTTCTTCTTCTGAAGCTGATGTTGAGCTCACGCAGCGGAGTCAAAGTGCAAAAAAGTCCAAGATCGCAGGCTGGTCTTTGGAGCAGCTAATAAATCAGATGTCAACTAGTACATCAAGTGTTCGGGTAATTATTACATCAGCTCAAGACATTTTATGAGTGAAAGAACTTGGAATAAAGGACAAAACACTAGTCCACCAGGCTAGATTTGAGGGAAGGTGATGGAAAACAAACAAACAAAACGAATCTAACTGAAGATGCACTTCAGTCTGTGAAAAACCCTTTAATGGACAAGCTTTTGGTTCTGCCTGCAGCTTTTTAAACATACAAATGTTGGTGCCTTTACTCGTCTGTGGTAATAAGCGTTATTGGTTTGTGGATTTGAGGACAACATCTTGAGGCTTTGGACTCACTGACACACTAACCCACTCATTAATAAATTGAGAAAATAATCAACATATTAACTGTATTTAGGACACAGTTGCTCCTTTTGGCCCGCTGCTGTTTTTGCGTTTGAACGGACAGATCTGAGTCCTCGCCGCCATCGCCTCGGTGTGTTTTGATGGCATGAAGCGTCGTAGTCGTGTGACTGAAGAGCGGCTCCGATAGACTCTTCACAGCTCTCACTTTCAACGGCGCCTGCTTTTCAGCTGACTCTTGTGTACGTGCCTGTTGCCATGGTTTCCAACTTTCATCAGGTGCTGTCCAAAGAGAAGGGCTTAGCTGAAGGATGCGGCGAGCCCACTTTGATCCTCATCTGATGTGATCCTCGAGACACGTGTGCGTTTTCTGTTCCCCTCGGCCCGGCTTCATGACGGCTGTAGTAGCGACGCAGGGGTTTGTGCGAGTTGATTTCGGGGGGTATTTTTAGCTGCCTGTTTGCTGGTGGCACGAGTAAGACAAGACAGCTGTTACTGGATGTCACCTCTCGTATCACAGTCGATTCTAATGATTCACTCTTCCTGACGTTTGTTTTGATCCACAGAATCTGGGTGAAGGGGGCATTAGCTGATGTTCACGCTACAATACAGAGGCACGGGGTAATCGAGTTCACCCCCATAAACAAACAAATGGCAGCCCCCCCCTACTTTTTCCCAAATCTACCCCCAAGTCATTTTTAGTCAGCTGGGTAGGAATAGCAGGAGATGGGAAGAGGAAAGGGAGGTGGTGATGGGTTGGGGGGTGAGGGAGGTACATGCTAGCCCCATTTGGGAAGTGCTCCCCCATTTTCTGCCTGTCGAGTCAGGCCAGTGTCAGCGAGCTCCGGCGGGTCCAGGTCAGTCCGAGCGGGCTAATGCGATGTGGCGTGTCACCCGGGGAATCTAGGTCAAGTTTAAAGCTGCCGAGCTCTGCCCGCCTCTGCCGCAGTGTGACGCCTCCCAATCCCTCCCCCTCCACACACGCAATAATATTCGGCACACATTTTCACCAACATCACTGTTTTTTTTTTTTTTTTTTTTTTTTAACCCCAAAAAATATAATATTTTATATTTTAAATACAAGCAGTGCGTTTTCTCTTTTAGTCCCACGTTGAATCACACATAAACACACACTGCTGCCCCCCCTCCCCCTCCCTTCCACTCCTCAGGCAGGCACCCAGCCTCTCCTCTCCACGACGGAGCCCACGTGATGATCCTCGCCGTCTCTGTGCCTGGTCGGGGAGGGGAAGGGAGGGCGTTGTTTTTCCTCTTCCATAGTAAAGCAGCAGGGCACGTGGATCCTCATGCTGCAACCGAGTAGTGGAATGTCAGCACTACCCCCCCTTCTTCCCTGCCCGCCCCCCACTCACATTAGCCAGCCATCACCCCGAGAGTGCTCGGGTTTTGTAGGACATTGCCGCAGTGCTGGGTTTTCAGCTGTGTCCTGCTTCCTCCTCGGTGCGCATATTAAATGGGAGCGGAGCACTGGGAAACGCCAAAAGGCAGCGCGGTAGTGCCACGCAGAGGTCACGCTGCTGCATGGGCGTGGCACTGTTTTGGGGTCTTCACCAAATAACCTCTGGATTATTGAAATTACATGTCATATGTACATATTTTAGCTGTGGCAGCACACATATCCAGCAAATACTCGTTCTTTAAAATGAATAATAAACTGAGAATATGTTGCAGAATATTGTGGTCGTTTTGAAATATTTAGCAGGTTCATTTTGAATGTTTTTTTTTCTTTTAAATAATTTTGTAATGCTGTGAATTTGCTGAGCTGCACACATAATCATCATATTAAAATAAATGCTCAGTAGCTGCTTGAAATATCTCTCATCTCCAGTTGACTTCCCTCTCTACTAATCTGCTCTTTTTGGCGCATTACCTCATCTGTATTAATATATTCATGTATTTCAAGTCCTACTACTACTGTACTCGCTCCTTACCCGGTGCTGCCGTCCGATTGGCTGCTGCAATGTTTTCAATGGCACCAAATTTTTTTTTGCCTCCATGGATACAGTGAGCTGTTGGGTAGATTGGCTCAGCCAATGGGAGAGCTGCGCGGGCTCCGGCTTGTCAGATTCTGCCCCTGGCCTTAGAAGCAGCCCTCCCTCCTCCCTGTGAGCACGCGATCGCTCAGTGGGGGGGTTCAAAACAACAACAAGACTGTCGTCGGTCTCTCTGTGGTGCCCAGGACGTGTCAGCACTACTGGCTACCGCTGCTGTCACCGAGGGAGGGGGGGCACGTCAAATCCTAAGTGTGATACAGTATCTGTGCTTCTCCAGCCGGCGTTTTATCCTCTCTCTCCTCTCGTACTATGCGATCACTAGGCAACCACTCACACATAGTACAACTCATCCTCACATGATTTATCTTAAAAGGGAGGCTTGTTATCATTACAAGCCCGTGTAGTATACATAAAAAAACCCTCTTTCTGGCAGTTGTTTATGTAATCTGTGAATGATTATTATGATGTAATTTGAGTATTTGCTTCCCATAAAACCTACTAAATTTAATCTCCTCTTTTCCTAATACGCATGAAGATTCTCGGTCGGGCTTTGAAATGTTCCGTTCAAATCCCCGTCCTTAAAATGACCTCGTTTCAAACACGGGGGGGGGGGCAGCTCTGGTTCTGCCGGAGCCCATACTGAACGGTGTGGTAGCTCCGTCTGCCAGCCGCCCCGCATCAGCCTGAGCTGCTCAGAGGCGGCAATGGAGGCCCGGCGGTGGCGGCGGGCACCGCCCACATCGTCCGACAGGGCCAGGTCGGCGGCAGCGCCCTGGGTCAGGTGCTGCCTCTTGGCAGACGTTCAGGTCACATTAGCGGCGAGGGGAGAAGACGAGGCAGGTGGGTCCTCGTAGGTGGTCACTGGGTTTGACGGCAGATGTAAACAGGGTCTCGAAGACAAAGTAAACATGGCGCCCGCGGTCAGTTGGGCGACTGAAGGACAGTCTGTGTGATAAATACAAAGTACAGATTGAGAGACTCTGAAAAATTCTATACAGAGGGTAGTGTAAAAATATACTCCAGAGGATTACATTAAATTAAGTACTCAGTTTAATATGTTTGAAATAATGGGTCACATCCTCCAAATTAGGTCAAAGTATGTTGCGTCCTGCAAATTAGTAAAATGGTTTTGCCCCTTGTGCAAGATTATTGTGAGCCAAAAAGTCACGTCTTGTCGTCATATTTTCTGCATTTACTCTTTATTTTATTTAATAAAATACGAAGATGCAGGTATACTATTAATTCCACTGACATGTTTTCTGTCATTCATCTGTCATGTCTTGTATTACTTTGGATATGAAAATATGTCCATTTTAACTTTAAGAATCTACTTTTTTCTGTCACATTTTTGTGTGATAAATAGTAAATAACCACAAAAGTATTGATTTGTTTCTGTGCAATTCATCACTATGATAATCTGGGTAAAATAAAGATGTGACCCCCCCCCACCCCCCGCAGAGTTTTAACGTTGCAGATGCAGGAATATTCATCGTTGGCCCATCCACCATCATGCATCTCATGCATTTTAAAAACACTCTCTCATAACCTTCCGCTCGTCACTGCTGACGGTGTACTTTGCTCCGGGGGGGGG
>JAQQAE010012371.1:0-13198 GCA_029823295.1 Pseudamia nigra | reverse complement strand
TGAGGAGACGAACAAAATAATGAGTAAAATTAACCAAAATGAACTAAATTACAGATAAAAATTTTTTTTAAAAACAAGGGAACACTCAGTAATCTGATTACATGTAATTTTATTTACTAAAGTGACTGTACAAACATAAAGCATGTGTTTTTCAGAAAATAAACCACTTTTTTATACAAAGTTTACAAAAGTCAACATGTTCTATAAACTTCACATAAAACAGGTTTGAGTCAAGAGTGAAATTTGACAAATAGATCAAATCTAAATCTTTGCAGACTCTTCTGTCCAAAAAGTCAAACCATGTGACAAGATGTCAAAAATCCACAAACACAGCATTTATAGGTTATTGTTTACATGTAAACCATCATACAATGAGAATGAGTGAACATTATTCTGTTCATTTAGATTTAATTTGAATGTTAGCGTATGTTTTAGCAATAAAAAGATGAAACCAATGGAAATACCCAAAATGAATGAATCGCATATAAAATGTCATTAAAAAACCAACATAAAACCATGTAAAATGAACAAAGAACATGTAAAATATGAATAAAAAGCTGAAATTGATGCAAGACGAATTATATGTAAAAATGTCAATATAAGAGATCAAATCAGTCAGTAAATACATAAAAGAATGAATGAATAATATACAAAATCTGATTTAATAAAATGAAATGACCAAGGTAAAATCATATAAAATGACCAACTAACATGTAAAAATACAATTAAAAGCTGCAATCAGTGAGCAAAATAAAAAACATTGTCAATCTCAATGATTAAAGCAATCTGGAAAAATCAGTAAATTCTCAATAGAATATCTAAATGTGTAATACGAATGAATGTAAAATCAATGAAAAATACAAAATCTGACTAAGACGATGAAAATAAAAATGTAAAATCATGAAGAAATAACGTAAAATGATTGCTAAAAATCTGAAACTGGTAGAAAATAATTAATTATACGTAACATGTGAATATAATTATATGAACTCAATCAGTAAAATTAATAACCAATAAAACTCAAGAAATCAAAAGTGTTTTTGTGACAAACAGCTCAGATCCATTTTTACTGCGGAACAAAAGAATGAAATTAAAAGAAAAGAACGAAATGATCACTTAAAATTAAAAAAACACTTAGCAAATATAATGAAATGGAAAAAATGAACTAAGAGATAAAATAAAAAATATACAAAATAATTACAAAAGGCATAAAACACAAAAATGTACAAAAATGTTCACAAAAGCAGCAAAATTAACAAAAAATGTGTAGCAGTCACAAAAACAAATAAATGAAGAAAAATGAACAAAAATATTCACAAAAAGCAACAAAATGAAGAGAAATCTAGAAAAATATTCACAAAAATACAAAAAAAATCACAAAATATGACTAAATCAAAAAAATGCACAAAATATTCCAAAAAGCAACAAAATGTACAAATACACAAACATGTTGCCAAACATCTGCCGGTCTTTCTTTGTGTCAGGACTGAGCAGCTTTCAGTCAAACGTTCACATACTGTGACCCCTCAGGTTGGACGTGAGGAGCCCTGTTTGGAGATCGGCCTCTTCTCCCAGCCTTCCGTCTGAGCTGCCCCCTGCTGGCCTGAAAAAAACATGTCCCGTTCACACCCGTGTGTCTGTGACGGCGTCTAAAGTCCAGTGAATCCACTGGATGAATATGTGGACGTACCTTACAGTAGAAGAACAAGGAAACGGTGGAAATGAGCAGAATGAGGACGTTGACGACCACCCTGACGATCAGATTGCTCACCAAGTCTGAAACACAAGACAAACCAGCACAACATGTTCTCAAGTCAGTGCTCACCTTTAAAACAGTGTCTGTTTGTCACTATGATGAGCACAATGTGAAATGGACGGATTAATCAATAATGAAGTGGAAACACATTCTCATGGAGTTTCATTTAGGCTACGTTCACATTGCAGAAAAAAGTCAGATTTTTTCACGGTATGTGACCCATGTCTGATTTTTTCATGGCAGTCTGAATAGCACAATCTGATTTTTTCAAACCAGACTTGGGCCATTTTCATGCGTGTCCTAAATCGGATATGTGTCCGATGTTTTTCAAAGCAACATCGGTCTGAATGGTCGTGTTGCAGACTGGACAAAGGTAATGTGACGTCACTCAGTTTCTGAAGGACCGTTTTGAGCCCAGTCGGGTTGTCCCTTCCTGGATGGCATCTTGGAGCCAAAAACAGGATGTGACAATATTTGGACAAACGGCAGCAGGGCTAACGAAGCATTCATGCCAGGTGACTCATGGGTAGCTAATATTAGCTGCTAGCTTACTAATGTGGTAAAACTTCACCACGCAGTGTCGAAGTCATACTACGGTGTTGTTAATGTACACACTTACCCACAGCTGCAGTCGACTGTATCTCATGTATAACTATGCCATATTGAATAAATAGAAGATACGAAGGTCCGTGCAATGTATCTCTATGGAAAAAAAAGCTTCTTGGAGCCGTACGAACGGTTCCCCAGTGGCCAAGTGATGGTATTACAACTTAAAGTTACTTCTGCATTGGCCTCACTGAACAGCCTGGAGGATGCGAGACGCAGTAATATCAGATGGAAAGAATGGCCTCAGAATCACTCGGTCATCATTTTGTCTACTCCGACAGTACAGCAACTTTAAAATTAATCCACACACGCTGGCTTATGTAGCATCCATATTTTACTTCCATAAATACAGTGTGCTTCTTTCGAGTTTTATCATGGGTGTCAAACAACTTTTTGGTGCATTATCACCACCAGCCTGGTCAGGAGTGCAGTACATGTGATGTCATGTCTTCTTCTGTGCGTGCGAGTCGCTTCAAAGCCGTAGACCGTTCACAGTGGAGGCTGATGGATGTTGCATTTTAAATATAATGTGGACAATCACGCAAAGAAATCGGAATTGAGCATCAAGACCTGCAGTGTGAACGTGGTGTAGGTCACACATTTCAGTCCAGTGTTCACACAATAAGGAACATTTGACTGGAACTTTTCAAATGGACACTGGACCCTCAAGGCAATTGAGACACTTTTTTTCAACTGCAGTAGGAAAACGGGCTCGGGGGGCCCACCTGTCCTGATGGGATGTTCACAGCGGGGTATTTTTAAAGGTAGTCTGCCTCGCACCGATGTACATTGAGGATATTAAAGATCTATATTTATTTGAAACCATGATAACAGGGCTACTGCTGATTGGAATGGGCATTGCCCTGGTGTATTGATCAGTTAAGAAGACGGAGGCAGCCATTCACAGCCCCCAGAAGCTGGCCGTCATGATTGATTCAGTGGATAGGGCTGTCAGCACCCAACAAGGGACAATTCTTGACATGAATTGAAGCATGGTTACCAACACAGAGTTGCTGATGGCTCTACAAGACACTGGACAACCTGTGAGGGTCAGAAATTCGCAAATTGGACAAATGGACCAGATGGACACATGGGGGGATTTTCAGCCTCTGTCCTTGAATAAAGGATGCATTTTATCTCTGTAAACACAGCTGCCGGCAGAGGCTACTGTTGTTAGCAGGTTGTAAGCTTGGTAGCTTCTGGTATTAGCTAGCTAGCTACTGGTTTGGGTGTCACTTCCGGGAACAGAACACTCACTTCCGGGTGGGCGATAGACCCTGAGGGGAACTATCTCTTTCATAATGCAATTTCTTGGCTGATTTTTTCTTCGTTACCCAAAAATTTTCTGGGTTCCACTGTACATGCACCCAAGGACATGCATGCTGATTAAACACACACACTACCAAATACCCTCTAAATGCTTTTGTAATGAAATGTGTCATGTAACTGTATGCTAAATGTCTGCCAAGGTTTTTTTTTTGTGTGTACCCATAATTGTGCTCCCCCTAGGAGCTTAGTTCTGGATAATGCTTTTTCCCCCTCTTCCCCTGCATGTTCCCTCCCCACCCCACTTTTTTTTCAAAAATAGTGGCACGACCGATGTTGCAGCGGCTACGCCTCCTTAAATAGGAGAAATGTGAATTTCCCCACTGTGGGATTAATAAAGGTTTATCTTATTTCTTATCTCTCATGTATAGTCACAAGGTCTCAGCCTCGAATTGTGAAGCGCCTAGAGATAATCAGCGATTATGATCGGTGCTACACAAATAAAATTGAATTGAATTATGTTTAGACAATTTGACCAACGATGTCCTCAGAGGACATTGAGGCAACAGAGTTAGACTGACTTTGTCTTTTCACCTTCTATTATTTGCCCATTTTCATCTATTCATTCATGAGTTTTGGTTAAAGAAGAAACTAGATGTTGGTCGATTGTCTGTCCACCAAAAAAGATCAGCCACCACGTGGCAGAACATTCAGTGGGTTCTTGTTCGGAGCAATAGCGCCACCTGTCTCTAAATGTGACAGAATGGAGATACTTTAGTGATCAATAATCACCACAGGTTTGAAGTCAGCTGTTGTGTTGAAATGACACTTATGAGGACGAGCACATAGACATGGGATTGTCAAACCAGTATCCACCTTTTGGATGAAAAAGAAAGCTTGTGTGTTCACCATCCTGACTAGAACTAACTCATTTAACTACTCAACCATTTGACATTTAGTTCATGAGAACAAAGCAGCTGGAAGTGAATGGGTTTCTGGGAAGACACATTTCATTTAGTGATTGATTTCTTTTCATTTGCATCGTTTTCACAGAGATTCAAGTGGATTTAGTCTCAATTTATGACTTTAAACTGTGATTGACGACAGATGAGTTTGTCATGGTGTTAGTGAGCTCTGCTTCACTTTAAATCTGCAGCGACTTATTTAAAGCCAGTTTCAAATTAAAACATGGTTGGAACTGATTTCACATGAAATAAGTATTTGTTGGTGCAGGCCAGTCTCTGAGAGCTTCACCCGATCTCAGCTTTAACGCCTCTGCTGTGTCTCAAATCAACAGTTGCAGTCTTCACGGGCTGTGAAGGCGACACCTAATGGTCATTAAATGTGACGGTTTAGCCCATGGAGGCTGGGCAAATTGTGTAAATTATCACAGCTTGTTCTTTCCCCTGCATAATGACGTAAACACCTGTTGCCGACCAGTTGCTGCTTAGAGACGGAGTATTTTTCACTCATGTTTGTAGTTATTTTGCTTTTTAATTTAATTCATGAATTGGAAATGCTCTATCTTATTTAATTGTGAGAATTTCCCTCTGGGATCAATGAAGTATGTATCTATCTATCTGTCTGTCTGTCCGTCCTCACAGCTCCCTGGTTCGGCAGTGCTTCCGTCTGTCATGCGCGCAATGCATTATGGGATGTGGTGGGCCCATTGGTTGTACCCTTCACTATCCAGTCGACGAAGGCTGTATTTATTGACTGCATTTGAAGGAGCCGTCGAAGTGGGACAGCTTTCATGCTTGGTTATGATGTCAACAGCCATCAAATGCAGTCCACATCGGCGGTAGCCCCTGAATTGGGACATAGCATTTGTTCCTGTTCACATTGTTCACTGATAATGGGGCTGAACATGCTCATGTGATGCATTGTGGGTGTTTTGTGTCGATCGGTTTACAGTTACCTCCCACAGTAAGATAGAGGAGTGGGCTCTGAGACGAGGAGAAGCTGAGGTTGAAAACATCCACATGATAAACACAGGTGTAGTTCCCTCTGTGGGCGGAGCCTATGGCAGAGATCAGGAAATGGGCGGAGTGATTGATAGCTGGCAGGGTGAGGTTTTGTGGCTTGGAGGAGTCAGAGATCAGCTGGAAGGAGCCTCCTAGGTACTGTGGTTCAATACAGCATGTAATGGTGAAGTCAGAGCCCAGGAGCAGCCGAAACCCCTGCCGGTAGGGCTGGGAGACCCTGTCAGACAGGGAGATGTTTGGCTGAGTCAGCAGATCTGCGATTGGATCAAGGAGCACACAAACAACCCATCAAAGAATGCGTCATGGTCAGTGAGAAAGATGGATTTGATCCAGATGAGTTTAGTACATGATGAAAACATGGAGGAATCTGTCATTTAGGCACAAATTCATGATTCAAACCACTAACATCTCGTACTTTTAGCCTCACATGTTAACATTTGATCCTTTTTGTCCTAAATGAGTCTTGTCTTTTCAGTCTAAGATTACATGGTGGTAGAGTGGGTAGCACTTGTGCCTCACAGCTAGAAGGTCCTGGGTTTGATTCCAACGCTGGCCAGCCACAACCAAAAACATGCACTAGGGTTTGGTGAATTGATTACTCTAGATTGTCCATAAGTATGAGTGTAAATGATTGCCTGTCTGAATGAATGTTTGGTGGTGGTCAGAGAGGCCGTTGGTGTGAATTGGCAGCCACATTCTGCCATTATGCCCCAGGGCAGCTGTGGCTACAGATGTAGTTCAATCACCACCAGGAGTGGATTCATTGTCAGCGCTTTGAGAAGGAGATGTGAAAAAGTGCTACATAAATCCAATCAATTATTATTATTATCATCTGAACGTTAGAAAGGTCTGTCAGTATTTGAGACATTTTACAAAGAAACATTTATCAAAGAATCAGAGACAAATTCACTGAAAACATTTGTTAGATGAAGTTAAACTTTAAACATCAGAGTCAGAAGCAGCTGAGAATTCAGTTTGACAACACACTGTGTGAGTTTTACCTGAACAAGCCAGCAAGACACTGGATGTGGCCTTATAATCATACAGTTGTACACATTCCCTCAGTGCTGCCCTCAGCTTTAAACAAGCAGGTGAGATGAACCACGCAGGTCTTTTGGATGAAGACTCAGTTGTCTGCAGGTAAACAGCTGAACCACAGTCCAGGTGTTTACACACAGCAGATGCAGATGGCAGATCCCAGAGGTCATCTTTGTTTTCTGCTGGTCTCCACTGGCCCTGGAGTTGGAGCTCTAAATAACCAGCACAGCGGCTCGGCTGTCCCACCAACCTGACACCAAGTGGATCTGGGTAGAGACACCAACAAATGAGTCACACAAACAGAGTCATGTCAAAGCCATCCCCCCTTTGTACCTGTGCAAGTGAGTTGAGCAGCTTTTCCAGGTGAGCAGGTTTTGTTGGACGTGGACCTTCTACAGTGCAGCAGAGCAGACTCGTTCCCTTCACACTGGAGCTCACTGGTCCAGACTGGAGCCTCCCCCTCTCCATAGAATGCCCCCTGAAGCAGCAAAGGAGCCCCACAGCCCAGCTCCCTGCAGACCACCTGCGCATCGTCCAGGTCAACTTGGTGTTCACAAACTGAGGACCAGGACTGGTTAGAGTGGACCTCCAGTCTGCCTGAACACATACTGGAACCGTGAACCAGTCTGACAGAGTCTGTGGACACACAACACAGAGGTGAATCCTGATCCAGGATCAGACCAAACACACACACAGTCATGTGACAACAACAGTTCAAATGTGTCCATGTTTCAGTGAAATGCAGTGGTCATGTGACACTGTGAAGCGCTGACATGGTCTAATTTCCACTCATCAACTTCTAGTGTCCATTGTTTGCTGCTGTTTGACATGAAGCCATCAGTTCATCACTAGTGACCATGGACCATGTGGGTTTTCATTATCAATGTGTCGACCCACAGAACCCTGATGTGAACGAACAGCTGAGACATAACCACACTCATCGAAAACTGAATCACAACCATCATCAGTACAGTTACTGTACCTGCACAGGTAACAGACAGGATGTAGGTGAAGGTGAAATCATTATCTGTTGTCACACAGTCCCTCAGTGTAGATGTGGCGTGAACACAGAAGGGGTAAATGATCCACAAAGGACCATCTGAATCAAGTTTTCTGCTCATCACAGAAACAGCGGGGCCACAGTCCAGTTGATGACATATTACATGTGCTGCCTTCAGGGTCCACTGATAGTCGCTAGCATACTTCCATTCTCCATGATGTTTCACCTGTAGTGAACCGTTACAGCGACTGTCTCCTCCCACCAGGCTGACATCATCATCATCACCTGAACAAAGATAGTTAAAGATCAATCAGATCAAAGTGAATGAACATGTAGAAGTTGGTGTAAATCTTTGCTCCACCTGTGCAAGTGAGTTCCACAGCTTTTCCAGATGAGCAGTTCTCGGACACTGAGCTTCCACAGTCAAGGAGAGCAGACTCATGGCCTTCACACTGGAGCGTCTTCCACAGAGGAGCTTGAGCTCCTTCATAGAGCGCCTCCTGGAGGAGCCGAGGAGCCCCACAGCCCAGCTCCCTACAGATCACCTGAGCATCCTGAAGATCAAAGTGTCCTTCACACACTGAGGACCAGGACTGGTTAGAGTGGACCTCCAGTCTGCCTGAGCACACACTGGAACCATTGACCAGTCTGACAGAGTCTGTGGACACAGAAGACAGACCAAGAGTTGGACCAAACATTCATCTGTGTCTCATTAAATTTCAGTTTAAGACGTGGACCTGGACCTACAGCAGGATGTGAGACACCACAGGTCCACTAGAGACAATAGAGACAGAGGACGAGTTATTGATCAATATGAATGATCTCACCTGAACAATTCAGCTCCAGGTATGAGGAGAAAAATGGAACAAGTGTAAAACAGTTGCTGAGTGAAGATTTATCACAGCCATTTTTGATCCTCCACGAATCTCTATCTGACCCCTCCTCCTCCTCTTCTGCCTCCTCCCCTCTTATTTTCAGTGACACAACAGATCCACAGTCGAGCTCTGCACACACCATGTTTCCTAACTTCAGGTTCCACAAGACCCCTTCCACCGGTTTCCAGTCTTCATCGTGTCGTTTTGCTTCCAGGTCACCATGACAATGACTGGCTCCTTCCACCAACCGGAAGTCAAAGGACTCTGTGTAGAAATAAGACAAAGCAGTCCAGAAGCACCAACACACAATGTGTAACACATTCAGGTCATCATTACTGAATCCTCTGCGTCGAGTCCCATTTACTGATAGAAAACTGAGCTGAACCAGGACATTTTCAAACATGTGGAGCTTTAGAATAAATGTGCAGCCTTGTGCTACAGACTCCTTTATTTCTCACCTGTTGAGTTGGTTTTGTTTTCAGCCAGGAGCCCTGCAGGTAAAAATCATAAAATAAATGAATGACAGTAGAAAAGAGGAATAGTGAGTGAGAAGCAAAACATGTGTTGAAGTATTTCCAGGTGAGAAGTGATGTGAGAAAAATTTAGAAGAGGAGATGTGAAAGAAATCAGGGATTCACCAAGTGTTTCAGCTTTCTTCACAACTTTAGTTTTCATATTTATTCATTTTATTGATCACGTTGAACAAAATGCTGAAGTAGATCATAAAATATGAAACAAAACAAGCAGAGAAGAACAAAATATAAAGGCAATGTAAAAAAAATAAGAAAAGTTATCAAAACTAGGACGATTTGAAAAAAATGAACAAAATAAGCAATCAAAATCATGATTTATTTTCTTTCTTGTTTCATTTTTAAATATTTTTCTGTATTTTTGCACCATCTCATCAAGAAATGTAAAATATATGCATATGAAGGCACATTGTAAGTGAGTAAGTGTAAAACAGTGTTGAAGGATGGAGAGATAAACCCAACCCTGAATCACAAGGTTAAAGTGTGGATGAATGTGGGCGTGGCTTGGTCAAACACTAACGTGTGCCATCACAAAACTTGAATGTGAAGACAAAGAAAAAAAACAAGTGATGTGCTTGAAAAAATCCAGGAGCATAATAACCATGTAGTAATGTTGTGTCAAATGTTCTAGTTTTACAAAACATTTGTGTACAGGAAACCAGTGCTCCTATCCAAGGCTCCACCGACCGATTTAGCTTAGCCACAGCTTAACCAAGCTAACAACACAAATAGGCCGGACAGTGGCATAGAGCGGTGAAAGGGAAGGTGGGATACTGGCGGTGTTTGTAAACAACAGATGGTGCTACCCAGGCCACAGCACTGTTAAGGAGCAGCTCTGTAGCAGACACATCCACCTACTAGCGGTTAGCATTCAGCCGTATCACATGTTATTGTGTTGACTGTTTACATCACTTCTGGGTGGGCAATAGTTCACGTCTGCTAATCTAATGAACCACACTACAGTCTGGTAGGTGGCAGTAATGCACCTGTTAAGTCAGGTGCCAATCAAAACCAAAAGAAGAAGAAGTTCACTTCCGGGTTTATCTCTTTCGTTCTGCAATGTTTTATGCGGACACCGGGATGCGTTCTTGGCAAAAAAAAATCTTGTACAGTGAATATTTCGTAGGGGGAAGCGTTCGTACAGTGACGTTCCACTGTATTATTATTTAAGTACAGTTCTATGCAAAATTTCAAAATGCCAAAGCCATGATCACTAGCTGCTTCACATTTATTGTCCATTTGATGGCGTAGTAGAGCAAATGAAGCACCATGAAGGTTGGCAGTTGTGAGAACCTACTGGATGGAACCTTCAGTGAGCCTGTTTACATGCGCAGTAGAATTCTGATCATTTTCTGATTTCTGGAGTTATCAGATTTCAAAGTGATCACATAAAAAGCATAATCTGATATGCGTTATCTGATCATTTCAGTATCTGATTTTGAGAAATCGGATTACCACACCTGGGTTTCTCCCTAATACTCCGACTTCTTGGTGCATGCGCTCAAAGCAGATGCCCGACACAGTGTCGAGCTTTTTGAAGCTGAAGTATTGCGAGAAGATGCTTTGACGCCTCACTTCATCAAGTAGAAAACCATGTGACTGGCCAAATGACGCTTCATTACGTCAGACTGAAGCCTAACTCTGAAGTGATCTTGTTTTTAAATAAAAATCTTTGAACCACCCAAGTCCCCTTCCCAGTTTCACAAGCACTTTATACAACTACTGTCATCACAAGCCCTTGTTGCACAAGCATTTCACTTTCTTTAGTTTGTAAATATATTTCTGTATTTCCAACAATCTTACAAAGACATATATCTAAAACATACAGCAGTATATGATGGCACAATCACACCAGTATATTACTATTTTCTATAAAAGAAACAAAATCAAGGCTGTCAAGATGGACATACTGTAAATCCTTTATTGTTAAATAAACATCCTTTATTGATAAACAAACACTGTTTTTCTTTTCCACCACCATTTGCAATTTGTTTCATGTGAACGCTATATATACTTTTATCCACTAGGTGGAGACACAGTAAGCTGTATTGACAGCTTCAAAACACTGAACCATTTCCAACACAACTGCTTCAGATTGATTCAGTGATTCAAAAAGCTTCGGTTTCTCCATCACTAGTGCAGAATGATTGGAAAATACAGTAACATGAAGCTAACATTGACATGACCCCCAGAGAACATTTTAATGGTAATGCATCTTCAATCTAAATCTGTCACATGTCTCATGTTCCCACTTATATATTCAATGAGGAGTGGGACTGCAGCCCGCCCATTAGACCTTTGGTTCTCCAAAACCAGCGGAACCAATCAAGACACTTAGAAATTACAATTGATGTCATTCTTAAGTTTATTACAAAAGCTTTGTTCTACATTAAGCTGTCCTCGAGCAGCCCTGAATGTAAATCATACATGTTGCGTGGCCTCACAGCAAAGGTTAACTGACCTGAAGAAGCAGATGAAGCAGACATGTGACCTGAAAATGGCTCTGACTTCAACAATGCACACAGTGAACATGTATTATTGGAAAAAAGCTTCTTGGAGCCAGATGTTCAGTTCCCCGGCAGCCAAGCGGTGGGATTACAATGTAAAGTTACTTCTGAATTGGCCTCACTGAACAGCCCCGGTCATTGCCCCTTGATCCACATACAGAGTGAGCTTTGACCTTCTGACCTGTTTCACTGATTATGTGAATGTGTGCTCAGCAGGATGGAAGGCGGGAAAGATACGAGGAAAAGACAAAAGAGCCACTTGAAAAAGGGAAGAGGCAGGACTGGATGAGAAGAGAACCAATCCGAGCGAGCCTTACTAAGCGGTGAGTCGAAGCTCGCCACTGTTTTGAACATGTTCCCGGGAAAACAGCAGACGAAGAGACGATGATAAAAAGACCAAGAAAATGTCTATGGTTGTGAGAAAAAAAAGGGGACATTTGTGACAATTTCACATTTGACAACGATGAAAACAAGACAAAGTGAAAAGCATGTGGAGCAGAACACAACAAATCTGAAGAAACATTACCGTATTTTCCACACTATAAGGCGAACCTGATTATAAGGCGCACCCTCCAAAAATGTCACTTTTTCATTTTTTTAATAATCTGGTGCGCCTTATAGTGCCGAAAATACTGGACAGAGTAGGCACCCGGATATTTTTTCAAAGGAAAATTCATTTTGACTTTATATTGTGTTGCTGTGTAAAATAAAATTGCATAAAAACTGCAGTGCACCGACGTTGTTATTGCCTTAAAATGTGACAAATTGATTTATTGGGGAGTTGAGTAAAATAAAGTGTCACCTTTGTCTCGTTAAAAGAGCAACATATGAGCATGTAACATTATGTTACTGTCATGACACAAACATGTGATAAATGCTGCTATTTATGTATATTTTATAATGTTTTACTTGTTAAAAATGTTAGGATATTATTAAATTAGTGTTATGTGACGCTATCATTACATGACATTTTTATCAAGGAAAAAGTGATGAAATCTTATGTCACATTTTACCCACCTTGCTGCCAACTTCTTCAATTTTTACTACTTGAAAATAAATTTAAATATGAAAGTATAAGTCTTTAAACATTTTGAAACAAGTTACATTAGTCTACTGATGAAGGCAGTGAACCAAGTGCAAAAAAAGTGAAAACGTCCCAGCAGAACGTTGCAGACGTGCAGTTGATGATCACAGTGAATCAAACCACGACGATGGGGATGATCAAACCGTGACAGTCACAGTGGATAAAAACACGACAATCACGGTGAATAAAACAGCAACGATCGTAGTGAATAAAACCATGATGATCACAGTGAAAAATACAAGGATGATCACAGCCACTGGTTTTATTTCAAATTTTTAGTTTTTCTCAATTTTTTTCATTTTCTTGACTATATTGGTAATTGTATATTTTGTTATTTTCATTTTTTGTTTCTTTTATTCATTTCTGTTCATTTGTTTATGACCTATTTTTGCTTATTTTCTATTTTATTTTTTCATTTTCTTTATATTTATTTAATTTATTGAGTACTTTCTTTTTGGTTTTATTATTACATTTTTTTCATTCTTTATTATATGATACAGTATATTGTTTTTTTCTTTACTCCAACTTTTGACTTTTACTGTATATTAACA